>VDFB02376694.1:0-89595 GCA_007258455.2 Sequoia sempervirens
TGAAGTAACTAGAAATAGAATTGTTGAGGAAGAGGTCCTTTTGAATCAATTCATGGAGATCCTTTTGGAAATTTTCATGCTACTGGTTTGGGGAATTATGTAATATATGATGAGAATCAAGTCATCCCTTGGGTGACTAAAATTCAAAAGGCCTAATATGAAAGCCTAGATGATGAACTGGGTCTATGGACACTACACTTTTATGGTACAACATGTTGGGAAGGCTCAGGAGTGGGCATTCACCTAGTGTCCCTTGTTGGAGTGGAGACTCTCAAATCCTTCTAATTCCAATTTTCTTTCAGGAATAATGAAGCTAAGTATGAAGACCTAGTCCACAATTTGAGTCTTATGGAATGCATGGGAATCAAGAAGCTAAAGGTCTTTGAAGATTCAAAATTGGTGATTAAACAAGTTAGAGGACTATTAGCTACAAAAAATGTGCAGATGCAATCCTATTCCCATAGAGTGTGGGAAATAATCAAAGGATTTGAAGCCTTCAATAACTAAGTGATTTTGAGATCTCAAAATGTTGTAGCAAATAGAATGGTCGTGGTCAATTCTTAGTTTGACTGAGTGATAAACCTATTATTAAACAAGATTGCAGTGCAGGTGATTGTGAGACTCGTTATTCCTAATAACAATAAAAAATGGTAAGTCTTTGAGAGCAATGCCCAGATCACCATATTTATTCAAATTTCTAGTGAATTTGCAAAAAAACAACCTAAAATTGAAGAGGATTATGAAGATCAAATTATCCATATTAGAACCAATAAGCTTTCAAAGGGTTTAATCACTCTAGAGAATCTTTTTTATTATGATGTTTCCAGAAATGACAAAAGATTCTTTTTACAAATAAAGGTGATTACTTTGATTTGGATTTCAAAGGTGATAGAAAATTGAAAATTGGAAAATATGTTCCTTAAAGGGAAAAAGAAAGGTTAATATCCTTTTGTGGGTGGGTACAAAAATATGGGGGGCCAAATTGTGGCCAAAATTTCAAAAATAATTTGATAAGATATAACATGAGTGCATTATGGCTTGGTGTGACTGATCCAAAGGCTCGGCCACATCAATCCTATAACGTGCTTACATTATAACGCAAGTGTGTTATAGCTTATTAAACAAACAAAAAAAGAAAATGACATCATTTTCATTTTCATTGTGTTTTTTGTTGTTTACGGCCAAGAAACCCTGCATTTTTGTGCTTGTGTTTTGGAAGGAGCTAAAGTTATGATTTATTCATTAAATTGTTGCAATTTCATTGCCAGGATTCTACCATGTCGACAGGGAGGTCAAACAAGTAAGAATCGTTTGTTTATTTTTTAAGAATTTGTTGTTAAATAGGTAATTTTAGGTTGTTTTTTATATTCATTTGTTTAATTTGTAGGAGATGTTAATGAACTTGAAAACCCTCCTCAAAATCCTCAACAACCACAGCAACACGCACACAAACAAAATCCTCAACAACCACAACAACAAAATCCTCTACCAATTCCTCAACATCCTCCTGGTACTTAGCAAAATTTAATGGGGGTAATTGAAAAGAAAAAAAATAGATTGAGGAGTTAATTAGGAGGTTGAACAATCCTATAAGTTCAACCATTGAAAGAAGAAAACTAGCAAGTTCACTTCAAGACATGTTAAAACATGTAGATGCAATCAACAAACAATTAAGTGGTTGGGAAGATAGGGGGAAAGTGTGGAGGGATTTTTATGCAGATAAATTATCATATAAACAAGTAAAAGATGAAAAAATTACAAAATATGATTTGTGCTCACTATTCACTGACCCATGCACAAATCAAAATCTTGACCTTAATGCCAAGAGATTTCCTATCCATTGGTGCCACCACCAAGGGATTAGGAATTTTTTTTGGATAGGTGGTACATGGTTTTTGACTATCCATCATGCAACAATTGTGAAGTCCCCCAATATTTCTTGAGGAAACTCTATTGTGAGTTCATCCTCAACAAAATCCCCAGTTATTTTGATATGAGGAACTTTCAGGGGAGAGGTGGAGGGTCAGCATAGGATAGACCTAGTGCATGATAGGATCCTCAATGGAAAGGGGGAGGAGCTCCCACTAGGTCAGCTCGCGAGCACATCATTATCCATTTCGTCACGAAGGAGAGTACTGACGTGGACACTTTGCATTCTATCAGCTCTTTGACCCAGAGTATCATCCAACATGCCAGTCTTGTAGTACAACACCATCTAGGGGAGACTTCAAGGGGTAGGCTTCCACCCCATTCTTGTCAAGTTTGTAGGTTAGCTTGTACATATGACTCCACAAACACTCAGGAGGATGGTGCGCAGGATACATCTACAACCGTGAGGATGGTGATGGAAACTGACATTTTGAATGAGGCTTTCAACATTGATACTCAGGTAAATGTTAGCATGTTCATTAAATTTAATTTATTAAATTTATTTTTGAAATGCAAGATTAACTAATTTAGTTTAATGATTGTAATAAAATTTCAAGGTCACAGTGTTGATATTGGATACACCGGCCCTCCACCTATTTATTACTCCACTACATCTACCGCTGAGGTATGTAACTAGTAAGAAATTATAAATATAACATGTGAATAGAATTGTTATATGAATGGTATTCTAATATCTAATTTTGGATGTTGAATAGGATAATATTGGAGATTTCACAGGAACAACTCCCATTGCCAGTGGAGTTAGACAAACCTTCACGCAAATAATTGAATAAAGAGTTTAACTAATGAATTGTACTTAATCGATTTGTGTAGTTTATATTCATATCATTGATTACATTTCATTGCACATCTTTCAAACTCAAGGAATAACTTCACATTGCATAACTAATAACTAGATGTTGATAGATGACAAAATTTCAATTACAATATAGTTGTTTACAAATTCAACATAAGTAGTGATGCAATTACTTCACACAGCATAAGTAATAATTAGGAGCAACTGCCAATTTCATTTGCTTGTCATGGCATTCCATGAGACCACTTTTTATTGAGGCATTTTTTTAAATAGTTCACTACCTTGTCTATGCTATGGATGCTTGGAAAAAATCTATCAAAGAATAATAGTAAGAAATAGCATAGACAACACAATGAGTTGTTTGAAAAAATGCCTCAAAGAAATGTGGTCTCATGGTGATGTCCATCACCATGAGACCCAATTTCTTTGAGGCATTTTTTCAAACAGCTCACTACCTTTTCTATGCTACCACATTTTCCATACATTTCTACCAAAGCATTTTATCAAACAATTCACTTCCTTGCTGCTATGGCTTAAATCCTAAAATAAGTGCTTTCCAACAAACTATGGATGCTTGGAAAAGGTCTATCAAATCATAATAGTAAGAAATAACATAGACAAGGCAGTGAGTAGTTTGAAAAAATGCCTCAAAGAAATAGGGTCTCATGGTGATGGAATTCCATTCCATCACCATGAGACCACATTTCTTTGAGGCATTTTTTCAAATAGTTCATTGCCTTTTCTATGCTACCACATTTTCCATACATGTCTACCAAAGCATTTTATCAAACAATTCACTTCCTTGTTGTTATGGATAAAAGCCTAAAAAAGGTGCTTTCCAACAAAATATGGATGCTTGGAATTTTTTTATCAAAGAATAATAGTAAGTGATAGCATAGACAAGACAGTGAGTACTTTGAAAAAATGTCTCAAAGAAAGGTGGTCTCATGATGATGGAATGCCATTCCATCACCATGAGACCACATATATTTGAGTCATTTTTTCAAATAGCTCACCGAATTTTCTATGCTACCACGTTTTCCATACATGTCTACCAAATAATTTTATCAAACAATTCACTTCCTTTTTGCTATGGCTAAAAACCTAAAAGAGGTGATTTCCAACAAAATATGGATTCTTGGAAAAAATCTATCAAAGCATAATAGTAAGAAATAGCATAGACAAGGAAGTGAGTAGTTTGAAAAAATGTGTCAAAGAAATGTGGTCTCATGGTGATGGAATGCCATTCCATCACCATGAGACCATATTTCTTTGAGGAATTTTTTTAAATAGCTCACCGCCTTTTCTATACTACCACATTTTCCATACATGTCTACCAAAGCATTTTATCAAACAGTTCACTTTCTTGTTGCTATGGCTAAAAGCCTAAAAAAGGTGCTTTCCAACAAAATATGGATGCTTGGAAAAATCTATCAAAGCATTAGTAGTGAAATAGCATAGACAAGATAGTAGGTTTTTAAAAATACCTCAAAGAATATATGGTCTCATGGTGATGGAATGCCATTCCATCACCATGAGACCACATTTCTTCGATGCATTTTTTCAAATAGCTCACCACTTTTCTATGCTACCACATTTTCCATACATGTCTACCAAAGCATTTTATCAAACAGTTCCTTCCTTGTTGCTATGGATAAAATCCTAAAAAAGGTGCTTTCCAACAAAATATGGGTGCTTGGAAAAAATATATCAAAGCATAATAGTAAGCAATAGCATAGACAAGGTAGTGAGTAGTTTGAAAAAATGTGTCAAAGAAATGTGGTCTCATGGTGATGGAATGCCATTCCATCACCATGAGACCACATTTCTTCGAGGCATTTTTTCAAATAGCTCACCGCTTTTCTATGCTACCACATTTTCCATACATGTCTACCAAAGCATTTTATCAAATAGTTCACTTCCTTGTTGCTATGGCTGAAATCCTAAAAAAGGTGTTTTCCAACAAATTATGGATGCCTAGAAAAATTCTATCAAAGCATAATATTAAGCATAGCATAGACAAGGCAGTGAGTAGTTTGAAAAAATGCCTCAAAGAAATGTGGTCTCATGGTGATGGAATGCCATTCCATCACCAAGAGACCACATTTCTTTGAGGCATTTTTTCAAACATCTCATCAACTTTTCTATACTACCACATTTTCCATACATGTCTACCAAAGAATTTTATCAAATAGTTCACTTCCTTGTTGTTATGGCCAAAAGCCTAAAAAAGGTGCTTTCCAACAAACTATGGATGCTTGGAAAAAATCTATCAAAGCAGAATAGTAACCAATAACATAGACAAGGAAATGAGTAGTTTGAAAAAATGCCTCGAAGAAATGTGGTCTCATGGTGACGGGATGTCATTCCATCACCATGAGACCACATTTCTTTGAGGAATTTTTTCAAACTACTTGTTGCCTTAAGAATAGAAACCAAGCCTTTAGCCAAAATACCCCTTGAAATTATTTTCAAGGTCCTCGTTGTCATCCTCAATTTACTAGTCCATGGACCCTTCCACCTTTTATTCCACTTGTTCATATCCCCACCCATCGCTTTGCATGTCATGATCGCCCTCCATCTCATAACCAAGACCACACTATACCATTCACCCCATTCCAGCATAATACCATACAGAAGGCAATGAACTATTTGAAAAAATGCCTCAAAGAAATGTGGTTTCATGGTGATGGAATTCCATGACACATTTGTTTGTAATTCCATTCCATCACCATGAGACTGCATTTCTTTAAGGCAGTTTTTCAAACAATTCACCGCCTTCTCTATGGAAAATAGTAAGCATGATAGTAAGAAATATATAGTTCAATAAGTACTCAAAATTTTGTTCATTATCTCATACATTATAAGCCATGACATGCATCACTATTGTAGTTTTCATGATTGAATAATTGGTTGTTTTATTTTCAAATGTTGCAAGTGAAAACACCTCCAGATGTTGATAGGGAAATTAAGCTTGGTGTTTCTACTACTATATACTCCTCGATGCCTCTCACAAGGGTATGTGGCAGATTATTAAATTTAATTTACATTCGCTATTATAGCTGTTAGTTAGTGAAAAATCAAACCATTATTGATTCGTAGTTTAATTTCTCTTTAGATGGTTTCTACAGGGATTTAGCATGCCACAACATGGGCATGCAAGTATTTCCCTCAAGGAGAGTGATCGTCTAGTGGTGGTAAGTGATTATTTTGTTAAATATATCATGTTTATAATATAATTTCTATATATTGTCTTTACTTGTTATTGTAACAGATAAAGCTTGACCAGGAACTAAACCCTAGGAGCAGCAAGAGCACTCCTCAACCTCAGAATAAACAAGTGATAGACTTAACACCATATGATCAACAATCAAAGGCAAGCATTTATTTTGAGAGCCTAAAGCGCAAGGGTGTGTGCAAGAAGTTGAGTCCACTTTTTGGCCAAAAAGTGGTGTTTTTCCTGATTTTCAGAATTTGACACATTTGATCTTAAAATTTGAAACACTTAGAGATTAAATTTTTAAAAAATTCACTAACTATAAAATGTAGTGCTCGGAGTCTAGTTTCCAAATATGTAATTTATTTCAATACCCAAATTGTACAAATTGAGTTTCAATAGACATTTCTAAAAACCACTATTTAAAAGTCACTTTTTTTTACCATACCATGCATGTGTACAACATCCATATTTTGACTTAAATTATTGTATTTTCTAAATCCTTTTGGGAAAATTTTTGTGACTCACTGAAGCTTGTTCTTGATAATTTTTTGTAATTTTTTATTGAATTTTTTTTTTGTTAAATTTTTGTTAGGCAGATTTGTCGTTTTGAAAAATAGTGTACGACATGCATAAGATGACCTAAAATTATCATTTTTTTATTTATTTTTTTTAAATTGAAAATAATTTTCTAAAGTTTGTTCTCATGCAATCCGTTTGTCAAAATATTATGTTGATCAAAAGTTATTAAAATAGTAAAAAACCCTGATATTTAAAGCTTATGGACCAATTTTATTAGAAAATAATTGAAAAATAGAAAAAATAATCCAATTGCAAAACAAATTACATATTTAGAATCTACATTGTTTCATCTAAAATGGGTTTTAATTTCATCAAAAAAATTTGCAAAAAAGGTCGTCAGCCATATGTCCAAAGTCGGTATTTTTTTTGACATTGGTAGGACCTTCAACTTGTAGGTAAAACTAGGTTGAAGGCCTAGATTCGGATTTCCAATGCTTTTCCTAAACCAAAAACCTAGGCAAAAACCTAACCACAAAGCAAAAAAAAATTCAAATTTTAAAAAACGGGATCCCGTTTATTAATAAATGGGATCGCGTTTTATAATCGAGATCTTGTTCCTTATTCTATAATATTCAGACCGTTGTGAAGGAAACGAGATCCTGTTTCCCGTCCAACGGTACCCACAGTCAATGTCAAAGAGCGGGATCCTGATTATAGAACGAGATCCCGGTTCTTATAAACGGGATCCTGGTTTTTATAAGCGGGATCCCATTTCTTTTATTTAAATATACTACAAAAAATTACTGTGAAGTCTACAACTTCACATGTACAGTCAAGAGCAGTAAAAGTAAATTATTTTTCATGAGTTATTGTATTTACAAGTGGTGAACTTGATTTTTAGTTGATTTTATCAAATGAGCCATCATCTACACCATTTTTGAAGTGGAATTGTGTTATTTTTGTGCTTGTTTGGAGGAACAAAAGGTTTTCAATTTGCAATATGGATTGAATTTTTCAAAGGAGGCATGAAGAAAACAATTTTTAAAGTGGAATTGTGGTAGTTTTCTACTTGTTTTAAGGAACACAAGAGGAAGAATTTTGTCCTAATAGGTATTCAACTTCCAATTTGGATTGAATATTTTGAAGTATTTCGCTATTAACATTCATTTGTGCTTGAGAATTTTAAAATTATGGGAGATTCAAATTAAGCTCGTAATAAGAGAAGGAAGACATTGACTCCTCAAGAAGTTGAAGCAAATAGAGAAAAGGAGAGACAAAGACAAAAAGAAAGAAGAATGAGAATGAAATCAATGAATGATGTTGGAGCAACCAATTCCACAACTATTGAAGATGAAAACATTGAGGATGCCATGGTTGTAGATGAACCTAATTTGCAAGGAGTCAATTTGGAGAAGAATATGATTATACAAACAAGTCCTACTATGTCTTCAAATCCCTCTTTGAATGCTATGGAGAATGTTTCAATATGCACAAATCCAGGTATGTCTTCAAAACCGCATGTTAGTGAAATGGTAAATTTGTATGCAGAAGTTTTACAAGATGTTGGACTTAATGATGTTGGCATTGACAATATTCAAAGAGATTAAACTTTTATAGAATTTGTTGAAAACAAAAAAGAAAAAACTTTTGTTGCAAATGAAAATCAAAATGATCATTTTCTTGAAAATGAAAACAAAACCTATATTTTTGATGAAAATGAAAATGAAAACCATTTTGTTGATGAAAATGAAGATGAAAATGAAGATGAAGATGAAAATGAAGATGAAAATCTAGAATGTGATGTTGAATTTAATGAAAATATTTTAAAAAAAATTGGAAGTGGTGTTTTCGATAATCTTCCTAGTCAAATTTCTTGGAGGCAAATAAGAACACATGTAAATAGAATATACACCAAATTCTTTTATCGTAAAAAATTTGCATTTCAATGTCAACTAATGATGCAATTGATGAGAATGCAAAAAATGAGGAAAGTAATGAAAAGGTTAGGCTTTTATGTTAAATCAAAAAGAAAAGATCAATCATTAAAACATGTTATGTCTACTGTTGCTAGTGCCATTCAATCTATTAAAAATAGTTGGATCTAAAGATAAAAAAGCAGCAAGAAGAGCTATAACTACTGCTATAGTTAATAAAGAAACTTTGAATAAAAGAATGGTAAGCAATATTAGTGAAGTTTTAAAAATACATCCTAAAACATTACTAAGTGGCAAAAAGAAGAGAAAGTATAGAAAATGATCCCATCAATCAATGTTGGAGTTTTAGTGGATGACTATCGAGGTCTGATATAAAATTGAGTGTTGAAATTAAATCTTTGATCAAAAAAATATTGGCATGATAATACTAGGGTTTCATCTAATGCTACGATGTTTTAAAATTAAGGGTGGGGTCCAAAGTTTATGTCCTCACCCAAAACACCAAGTAGGATACAACACAAACTGAATTTTATAGAAAATTTTGTAGCTTATCCGCTATTACCCGTAATATAAAATAATTCAAAGGTCTTTGAAATAAACCCTGTATGTAAAAAATTACTGCTAAACTAATATCTTGTTGTAAAATACAGGTCTAATTTTATATTTTTATGATTTTTTTTATATATATCGCTAAATGTACTACTAAATTACGATTATGCGGGTGATTGTTGTATTGATATGCCAATTAAGCAATAAGAGAGTTTATTTCAAGTTTTTTGTGAAAATCTAATGATAAATTATTTTATTTAAGTTCTTGTATTTTGACAATGCATTATCCCAGGTAAATTTTTCATTTTTAAGAATTTGTTTGCATGAAAGTGTTGATCATGATTTTGGACAACAATTAGTAGATGTCAAAAGATTTAGGAATGTTCACTATTCTTTAAAAGATGGAAAAATAGGAAAGCGTTGTGATTTAGTTATAGAAAAAGTTAGTGTGCATGCATTTATAAGAGAATTTAAGAATAAAATTGTATCAAAATATGTCATGCACTCTGAACATGCTTGATGGCTTGATGGACAATTTTGAGCATGTAGAAACACATTTACAATTGGTACTATACTTTCAATGGTTGATTTTGTGGAGAATTATACTCTCGCTCTGCAAGAGGAAATTCAATCTCAATATTATAATTCGGTGCAAGTAGCTATGTTTGTCCATATTGTTTATAGACATGTAGATGATACCATTGAGAATGATAGAAAATTTTTGAGGGAGTATCATTTTTATTTGAGTGACAATCGGTTACACTCATCAGAGTTTGTTCAATATTGTTTTAGTATATTTTATAGAAATTTAAGAGAAAGAGGAATCCATATGAAAGAACACCTCATATGGTCAGATAATTGTACGAGGCAGTTCAAGAATGCTAGAATGTTCTATTGGTTAAGTAGGGTTCACAAGGAACTTAATGTCCAGCATATATGGATTTTTTTTTAAGTTGGGCATGGTAAAGGAGAACATGATGGAGCTGGTCCGTGTGTCAAAAGAATTCTTGCTAGAGAAAAATTAAAATTTGAGGATTCAGTAAAATTTAAAGATGCACGTGAGATTGTGGATTGGTGTAATAGAAGATTATCTGCACCTGGTTTGAGTGATTACTCTACAGTTCATCGATTCTTTTGGTTGGTGGAAGAAGAGAACATTGTATCTAGAGTTGATTGTGAGACAATCAGTGGATCTACTAAATGGCATTCATTTAGGAGTGCGACAGCAAGCACATGGACTATTTGGACAAGGGAGCTTGCATGTTTTTGCCAGTTTTGTATCTCAGGAGATTGGGAAGCATGTGAAAATACAAAATGGGTTGAACAGTGGGAGCAAAGATCGTTGACACCTGCAGAAGCACATAATCAATATGAAAGAACTATTGAAGAAAATGATCAATTGTTTGCATCTGAAGATTATGACTTTGTTTCAAACCTTGTACAAGAAGGTAATTTTAATTCAATTTATCTCATTTTATTTCATTTTATTTCACTTTATTAAGTTATTTTGTAATACTAAATTATTTATATGGATATGCACAAGTTAATAAATTGAATTTTGTTGGCAGGACATGTGTATGTTGTTATTGCACTTGAGGGGAATAAAGAGCAAACAAAATATTTGTTGGCTCATTGTGTGGAAACTAAACATAAGTTGATAACACCTTGAGAAGATGATGATGGCTTTCATTATCCAACAGGTAAGGCGATCCCCTTAAGACACCCCCTTAAGCAAATTTTGATAACAAGTTTTAGATCCCCTTAAGCAATTTTTTAGAACAAGTCTTTGATCCCCTTAAGAAAATTTTGAGAGCTTATTTGATGATGGTTTTTGAAAATGTTTTCCAATAGGATCAATGGTGGTTGTTGGCACTTGGCTATGTAAATACTTGAGAAGAAAGAATGGTCTATCTGCATTCGAAGACTATGAAACACATAAAAATATTATACATTATTCACATTTGGTGGTGGCAACAAATATAAAATTAGAGTGGTATTGTGGAAGACCTTCAAAAAAGTGATATGGTCAATTTCTATGGAAGAGCATTAGGAAATCATAGATGCATTGCAAAAAAGAGAGGATGCAGATGGTACAATGGAATAAGTAAATACAGGTAAATATAGTTTTAGTTTTATTTTGTCCTTTTAAATAAATTAAATACATGTTTTGACATTGGTCAAGTGTGTTATTAGTTGAAATTAATTTAAATTGTCCTTTTATACATCCTTAAGGCATAATCACAAAAAGGATCTAGTCCATGCAAATTCAACCTAGATAATATGGAATACTTGGTAAAAATAGGTAATTATTAGTTTAATTATATTTAAATACATGTTTTGATTACATATTGATATTGCTTGGACATTAATAATTAAAATTGATTTATTGTCATTTTTTGTATCCTTAAGCCATCATTGCATTGATCTCATACTTTGAAACAAAAAGGAGAGGATGCCTGGATTCAACCTACAAACATGTGTGGAATACTTTTAAATGCAAGTACTTGAGTTCTATACATATAGATAGTTTTATATAAATTAAAATATGTATGTTTTGATGATTTCATTGATATTGCTTGTACCTTTTTGATATCAAGTGGTGTGAAGACCTACTACATTCTAGCCACGAGTTTGAGATGTTCTTGAGATGGCATATCCAAATTTTGTAAACATTGTTTTGAGATGACATATATGTACATACATACTTACAGAATTAAACATACTCTATGTAATTCTATGTATCAAATCAATATTCTATATATTTTGTTTCTTAAATGTGCATGTTTTCCTAATTTGAAACTTTATTTCTATTTGTATAATCACTAAATATCATGCATACATTATTGTTAAATCAATTATATCCTTAAGACGTATTATGACCCCTTAATACATCCCCTTAAGACATCCCCTTTAGACGTATTATGACCCCTTAAGACATTCTATTATGACCCTTTTAGTCATCCCCTTAAGACCCCTTAAGACATCCCCTTAAGACATCCTATTATGACCCCTTAAGACCCCTTAAAACATCCCCTTAAGACATTCTATTATGACCCATTTAGACATCCCCTTAATTAAGATGTTCTATTATGACCCCTTTAGACATCCCCTTAAGACCCCCTAAGTCATCCCCTTAAGACGTATTATAACCCCTTAAGACATCCCCTTAAGACATTCTATTATGACCCCTTTAGAAATCCCCTTAAGACATCATTATTTGTTTTGACAACTTATAAATTAGTGTTAGATGTTATTATTTATAGAATTTATTAATGCTTTTATTCTCTAATCTTCTATGGTATTTTTTATTTCTTAAAATTTTATCATTTCTAGTATATAAATAGATTGATTTTGTTTGTAAATTATGATTTATTGACTAAATATTGATTGATGTGAATTGAATAAGTTCATTGAGTAATTATCGCTATTTATTGAATGTACATATCATGTATATCATGTATGAAATCACTAAATTTGCAAAGTATAAATATTAAAATATCCTATATTAATCCATGTACGAGATCACTAAATTTCACATTAATGCCCTATATTAATGTCTTCACTATGAACATAAAATGCATAAATGTACATGTGTAAATTAGAATTTCAAACAATAATAAAGTCCATAATTTATGTAACATATTAAGTGCATGAAACCAATATATTAAGCGCATGAAATAAAGTCCAACAGAGTACATGAGAAACAAGAAATATAGTCCATGAAATAAACAAATATAACACATAAGATCACATGTTTCTAGGTCATGTACTGTCTCTATAATCAAGAGACCTCTTCACACTATGCGGACTATGTGGATGACCTGAAACACTCTGTACAAGAGAAAGATGAAATTAGATGTAAGACAATGAAAAATGATTTAATGAAAATTTAATTTATAATCCATCATAAAATTAAATTACCATCATATCTATGTCTGGATGCTCTGGTGCACCTGAAGCAACCTCTAAATTCTCTAAATCAATCTACATAAAAAAGACAAAGAAATTCGAAATTAGATGTACAACTCTACAATTAAGTTTTTTTTAATTCAATTTAATTTATAATTTATCATATTTTAATTGTACTGTATTCTGAGGTTGTGCACTAGGCTCTTCTCCAGGACTTGTTTGTACATGCTCAACTACAAGATGTGTCTCATGCTATAAAAGAAAATGAATATGTAAAAATCTCATATTATGTATATATTCAATTTAAAATTTATAATTTACTTTAAATATAATAATTGACTTCAAATATCATAAAAAAATTAAATTTCCATTTGATCTGGAACCTGCTCTACATGTCCTCCTGGTGGTGTAACTATGTCTGGGTCAGGGCTAAAAGTTGCACTAACAAAGTCCTACAAGATCAAAATTAAAGCATGTACAATTGAATTAGGTTAATATATATATATATATATATATATATTCAAGTTTTCACATTTTGTGTACAAAATTTTGTAAACAACCTAGAAATCAGTGGCCTCACGAGTAGCTACAACATCAAATGTTTGCTCAATGCCCATTCTTATTGTGGTATCAACGTAGACATACATGTACATAGACATTTAACGCTTATAATATTTACAAGTGTACATGCATGCATTTCATATATCTAGTGAATTCAAAACTCATAAAATTGTAACTATACTAATGTAAACTTTAAATAAATTTACAATATGAATGTACCTGCCCCTGATCTATGACGCCTGATAGTGGAGGAGTGCTTGACAATCCCTCAGGAGAAATTTATGTGGATGTCGATTGACTCACCTAAACCAACATAAATATTTCAAACATATATGTGATTCAATTATAAATTTAAAACTCAAGTTAAATAATTTATGATTTCATATATAATTTTGAAAATTGAAATCAAAATACCCCATAAGGGTTGTCGAGTACGACCAGTGTCGATGTATGTACTCGTGGAACAGATGATTGCCCTGGCATTGTTAGTTTCATCTCTACACCAAATAATTTGATTGTTAAAATTTATTGCAAACTTTTCTTTGATATATACAACCATCAAAATTATTATATAATGAACATACATCTAGATGCATATTTATACCTGTGTCGCAGTGTCCTCAAGGTGATGGTCTACTGTGAGAAACTCTACAAATGAACTGATGCGACTAGATGAACCACCAGAATCTCCCTGTCCACCTAAACTAGGTGTGGCCTAATTAGGTCCATAGCATACTTGATGACAACTAGTGCATATATGGGGAATGGGCCTTGACACTCCTAGGCGGTACTCGGACCAGCTCCATAAAAAAATCCTCCATCATCATCATCTCTATACTCCCCACCTGCTATCGCAGGAGCATGTTGATCAAGCTCTCCTGCGAGTGTACTAAGGGAACCTAATGTTGAGACCAGAGCTTGATGTTGTATAGGTGCAAGAATGGGAGGACCAGGAGCAAAAACAAGGGGTTGCGCATGCACGGGGAATTGGGGATCAACCCTTGCCCCTAATCTCTATTGTGGCATGCCGCCACCAACACCCTGAAATGATCTAAAATCAAAATAATTGGGCTTTTGTCCCAAAACAAACTCTACATACAGTTTTCTCAAAAAATATAATGGGCACTCCCAATTAGCATGTGGGGGACTATCAAAAACCATATACCATTGATCCCAAAAATGTGTACTCATCTGTGAATGTATGCACCACCTCATGGATATTCTAGATTTGTTGGGTGGAATGGCTTGTCAAGTAATGAGGTCAAGAAAGTAGGGGGCTAGATGGGATTTCATTATTTTAAGGTCTAATATTTGTTTGTAAGTGAGACCATCGAAATAAAATTATCTCATTTGTTCTCTCTCTCATTGATGCCTATCAAGATCAGAATCGATCATCCTAATGGCATCAGCAACGTTTTGCATCGCAGATGCAAAACATCTCACATGTGGAGGAATCAATGCTTGACTCTGCATCGCACTGATTTGATTTTTTAAGGATACAACTGGATCATTTATGTGTGCTCTCAAGCGAGCCTCATCAGATGCGCTAGTATTTGGATGTGGAATATTAGGTGGAGGGGGAGGTGGAAGGGGAGGGGGAGGTGGATGTGGTTGTGGCTGAGGTGGTGGATTGATGATATCATCAATGTTAAAATCATCCATGATATGCTCAGTGTAAATGTGCACCTACATTAAATCATACAAAATAGTCCATGTGCATACATATATTAAGATCATATATTTAATTGAAATAGGATGAGCAACATATATATTAAGATTGTATATTTAATTGAAATGCACATATATATACATTGATTGTTCAACTCAAGAGCATTTCCATACAAAATTCAAAATTAAATGTATGTACATGTACATTTAAAATAAAAAATATGATGCATGATTTGCATGCATACAAATCATTAAACTAAACTATGTACATACATACAAATTTCAAAATTTAAGAACTATATATGCAATTTTTTAATACATGCACATACATACTAAACAATAAACTTGAAACATTCACAAAAGCTCATTTTATGTCTAACACGCACACACACACACACACACATATATTAAAATTTTTCAACAGGGGAAATCATGATCTAGTAGATAGTCATAAAATATATACTATTATATATTATTCACTATAAGTTCATAAATTCCACCAAATTCATAAATCCATGTCACTAAAAATATCCATCTAGAACCAAAATCATAAATTCATATCACTAAAAATATCCATCTGGAACCAAATTTATCAATTCATCACACAAAATATCCATCGTTCACCAAATTTATAAATTCATAACTATTTAAGATCATTGTCTTAATTTAGAAACTATTGCGGCTCTCTACTACATAGATCTTCATTTCTTTGTGTTTTCCTTTTCAGAATCAGGAGTCCTCCTCTCCTCTAGCCATTGTTGATGCTCATCTACAATCCCATCCATAGCCCTAACATCATCAATAAGGGTTTTCATCCTAGATGCAAACATCCTCACATGAGGTGCAACACATTCTTCATTTTGAATAATGTTGATTTGATCTTGGATGGTTCTAACATTGGCATTGATTTGTGCTTGCAAACGAGCATGTTCATTGATTTCAGGTGGTTGAGGTGGGGGGTTACGAGGTGGAGTGGGTGGAGGTGGAGGTGAAGGTGGTGGAGATGGATGGCATGGAGGTGGATTGTGAATATTATTGAATGGATCCATGTGATCTTTAAGATATGAGTGAACCTGCATTAGATTTGTAATTTCAAGATGTAAGATACATATTTAGGAAATACCTTTAAACCATTCAATATAAATGGCCTTAAATAATTGAATACAAATGATAAAATTATATGTAAGCCTCATTTATATGTCTAAGGCACATGCTACTTGAATGCAAATAAAATTAACTATTAATATTATATAATCTTGCAGGATCTTATTATTGTTAAATTTGGTTGCCTTGGGCAACTTTGATCATCAAATTTTAAGAACTTCTTTGATCCCCTTAAGAAATGTCATATTGGAACCCCTTAAGAAATTGAGTTATGATTTAGGGTGATAGGATGGCTTAAGGGGATCTACGTCTGGTGAGGTCCTAGGAGAAAATGACATGGCTCAAGTGAATAAAATTTGGTGAAGTTGCCCAAGGCAACCAAATTTCATTAAGAGCCTTTAAAGAAAAAATGATGGCTTTAGGGTTTAGGGTTTAGACTTTATATTTTAGGGTTTAGGGTAATAGGATAGCTTAAGGGGATCTACATGTAGTAAGATCCTAGGCAACCAAATTTCATTAAAAGCCTAAGAAAAAATGATGGCTTTAGGGTTTAGGGTTTAGAGTTTAGAGTTTAGGGTTTAGGGTAATAGGGTAACTTAAGAGGATATATGTAGTAAGATCCTAAGACAAAATTACATGGAATAAGGGAATGAAATTTGGTGTATTTTCCTAAGACAACCAAATTTCACTTTAAGGTCCTATTGTGCAGTTTTGCACACACGCCCCACTTGGAGTAGGGACCCTCTTTTCACGATGTCTTTTGACCTTTGGTTTTTATTGGATTTGTCTTTTTAAGGTCTTGAGATGTTGGTCTTGCTGACTTTGGTCTTGCCTTTAGGTATGAATTGGTTAAAGTTGGGTTTTAGTCAAAATCTGAGTTTTGACCTGGGTCCGGGATTTTCTAGCTCAGTCGGATTTTCCCAGGTCTTGGTCCGTTGTCTAATTATTGCTGAATTTTCTGAAGTCCGGGTTTTTGCTTGAATCTAGGATTTTCCGGTCCAGGTGGATTTTCCCGAACTTTGTTAAAGTCCTAAAGGGTGTCGTATCCGAGGAATTCATGCTCACCCAGATTGTCCGCCTGGCTTGGTTTTTCCCGGAATTCCGTTTTGGGGCTCGGGTTTCTAGATTTCCTCGGTATGTCTTGTCGCTCATTAATGTTTGAAGTACATTTCTCTGGCGCGAGTGCAGGTGGATTTAAAGGCCTTTTGGCATCCTTTTGGTTTCATTATTCATTTGCTATTTGCTCTAGTGCTTGGAGTTCTTCATTTTGAGCTTTGATTGTTGAATTCGAGCGACTTGCATGTGGATTACTTGAGCACTGGTGTCAAGTTTTCCATTGCTAGGGCATACTGTTTCGCAGTCACCTCTTCGAGTTTGAGCTTCATTCAGAATTGATCCATGGATGAATCAATCAAAGCTGCAGTAGGAAAGTCTAAGGGTGACACTGAAGGATCCTTAGTTACAGATGCAAAGAGATTGAGGTTGGACACAAAGAGCCAGATGCTTGACAGCAAGATAGCTTCGGTATGGTCTAAGGCCTCCGACACTAATGTAGGGGCATGGAAGTATGAGGAATTCAAGGCAAGAACAGCTCAGAAAGATCTATCGGCCCTGACCAAAGGGATGATGAAGTCTAGACGGGTACATGTAGCAGGATTCCCTCCTGCAGTCCAGTGTTACGAGTTGATATTAGAATGTGCCCGGCAATATGACTTTGACACACAGAGGGTCGTTAGCACCGAAGGAAGGGTCTTAGCGAACTTCAACCCAGTTTATATTGCCCAAGCTTTTGATATGCCAGACTTGCCATGTGTGTGTGCCTTGGACATGGACCTGGCCAGAACTTACTATGAAGATGAGCCCACCAAAGCCCAGCAGATGATTAATTCTTGGTTGGAGAAACCGAAGTCTCATTTTTCCAAACTGCCCAAGCAATCACACAGGAACAAATTCAAACCAGACATATATGATGTAATCACACTATTGAGTAGAGTGGCTAGTTTAAAGAGTGTTGGGGTATTGGAGAATTGGATGGTGCATGTGATCAACAAGATTGAACAAGGTATTAACTACCATTTGGCAAGACTCATCAGTGCAATGATTGATAGACAATTGAGAGATGTGTTGGATACGAAGAAGTTTACTATGTCCTCCTATGTGATATATGTGTTGGCCAGATTCTACCCATACAGGGGTCTAAATCTGAAGGGGACGTTTGGAAAGGATATAGTCTATGAGATATACCCAGAATTGCACCTAGAACATCAGAATTATAGAAGAGTAAATGATGCATTTACAATGCATATCACTAGGCTGCTCCAAAATGTAGAGCATGTGAGATTATCTTATGGAGCTAAGGAGCTAATCAAAAAATATGGAGCTTGGTTCATACAATTTCCCACCTTCTCTTATATCAGAATTGACGGATGTCAAACTGCTCCATACAGGTTGCCTAGGTATCCTACTGACCACATTGTGCTATTGGAGGTTACGAGGCAGATTTGTGACTTTGATGCTATTGTTAAAAAGGAAAATCATAAGACAAGGTTTGGTGGAGATTTCCCTCTGAAAATTAGCATAGCTGAGGTTTTTCCTTCAATTCAATCAGTGCATACATCAGGGGATGAATTGAGTGCTTATGGTTTCTCTTTCCATTCCAAGAGGACAAATTTTGACATCACTGGAGAAGCGCAGAAGAAGGCTACCAAAGAATACCATCACAAGGATGACTTAGAAGATTACTGGGAAAACATCAAAGATGATTTTGAGGCAAGGAAGAAAAGATACTCTAGGCTTCCAGTGGATGTGATTAGAATGTACAATGTCAAGTTGATCCCTGACCAGTTAGAGGATGACAGGAATCTGGTTCAAGATCATGCATATGAGTCGGTCAAGGACAGGTCTATTAGAGAGGTAAACTGGACGGAAAGTGAGATAACTGAGCTGGAAGACCTAATGGCCCCTGTTATGAAGTTTACCAAGTCATGGTTGAAGCACAAAGTATGGGAACTTGAAAGTGAGAAGGTATCTTGTACCTTCAATTTAATGGGAAATATGAATCCTCTTTCCACCTCGGAGGAATCTGGTGAGGATAATTATAAAGGAAAAGCTAAAGGAAGCTCACCTTTCAAGACCAAAATCAGAGGCCCAAAGGAAAGTGATCCCGAACAGAAAAGGAAACCAAAGGGAAAGAAGAGAAGTCGAACCTTGAGAATAGGTAAGTTTGTAGAGGAGGAGGAACTTGAGCAAGTGGAGAAAGAAGATATTTCTCCAAAGCCAAAAAGGACAAAAACAACTAGGGTTTCAAGGAAGAAGGATCAAGAAACTTCCAAGGATGAGGCAAACCCTCCAGTGGTTGATGTGGAAAGCTCAAGAGAAAAAACCAAGGTTTATTCGAGGAAATCAAGGACTCCATCTCCTAAAGAGACCATGCAAAAAGCAGATCCTTTTCCAATGGCATCCACTGTGGAGCAACAAAAGGCTACTTCCCCTTCACCAAGTGTACTTGAGCAGGTGACTCCTGAAGAGCATGAGACTAGTGGGGAGGTAGAACCGTTCAAGGAAGGAGAACTCTTTGGTGCAGCAGCTGAACTTGAGGTTGAAGATGTAGAAAGGCACCTTTCTCCATTGGCACAGTATGAAGATTCTCCTACGAGCAACAAAGGAAATAGATCCCCTGAGAAGGAGGATGTCCCTGTTAAGACCCCATCACCTCTGCAAGAAGAAGAGCCTGAGCTAGGTGATCAAGGTGATCAGTCTCATGAGGTGGAAACAGCAAAACTACATGAAAAGGTCAAGACAGATGAAATCCGGGTGGATCCTGATGTCCCGGATTGGTTGGATAAGGAGATTACAAGAAAGAAACAGGTTATTGTTGAGGACACCCCCTTGATTGAGAAAAAATGCTAGCCAAGATTGGCAAAGGTAAGAAGAAGAAGATGGCTAAGGTAGTTTCAAGGATAGAAAGAGATGAAGCAAGTAATAGGGTCATTCACATTGCCACCCCTGCTGCGGATAAAAGTAAAGATGAGGTCACTGGAAAAGATTACAATGTACAAACCATCAATCTTGGACTAGCTTCTATGGAGCTGGATATTGAAGAGTACGAAGGGTCTAGTGCAGTAATAATTGGGAGATTAAGGAAAGAGACACAGTCCAAGCATGAGCTTAAAAGGGAAAATGAAAAGATTAAGAAGTGTCTAGAAGACTTGATGAAGCCTTTGCAATCTCTTCACCCATCTTCTTCTGCTGCTACTAGTTTCTTGCCTAAGGAAACTATTTCCAAAATTGAAAGGATGAAAGCTTCTACCCAGACTACAGTAGATTGGTTGAAAGATGTACAAGTGAAAGGAGATGATGCAATAAAGGAAATCCTTTCTATTGGAAAGGATGCAGTAAGAGCTAAAGACTTGTTAGAACATGTCTTATCTCAAGACAGGGAGGATATTGACCTTCTATTGCAGAAATCTAAAGTGATTATGGAGTATGGTAAAGATCAGTTGGTTGTAGATGGAATTCTTCCTTCATCCAGACTTAATGAGCCTTTGGAATGGTTTGAGGCCTTACAAATTCGACAGAAAGCCATCAGGAAGATCCATAAATGAAAGAAACAGATGGATGGTGATCTGACTAATGTTTATGAAGGATGTATTGCATTCTTTGAAATAATGACTGGCAGGAGGAAGATTGCTCCTAAGTACCTGAGCCTAGAACAATTGAGGGAATGGTGGCATGATGTCTATGCCCCTAATTCTGAAAATGTTATAACAGGGCACCAACTAGATGATGTGGCAACTTACTTGGCTGTGGTAGACAAGTATCAGGCAAATAAAGGTGAGTGGGATAAAATTGTTAAGCAGTTGAGGGAAGAAATTGGCTCCATTGAATGTCGGCTCAAGATCCTACCTTTGCCGCCTGTTGTTGAGTTGGATAGGGTATTTTTGCGGGTTCAGGATCAGAACAAGGATAAGGGAGGCAGTAGTTAATACCAATTTTGAGATTTGTGCTTCCCTATTATTATAGGGCATGTGTTGATCCGGGCTGCATTGAGGAATGTGTTTGGGCCGACCTTGATGATGTATCGGCATTTAATGTGTGCCTTATTTTGAAATTCCTGAGGCTGACTTGTTTTGGCTATTTCTTTATTTTGTAAATGTTTGGCTGGGCCGACATGTTTTGAGGATTCTCTATAAAGGGCATTCCTGCCTCATTGTAAGGAGTCAGTTAGTTAGAAAGATAATAGAGACAAGCTGAAAGAGCTAGAGAATTTTGTAGTAGTAATAATAGTTAGTTCTCTTAAGCAAGTGTTGTAATAGAACAGTGGAATTGTTGCTAAATTTTGGTGATCTAATACAATTGAAGGCATTGTGGCTTCTCTAGTGAATTCTTTTGTGTTAGTTTATCTTGCATGGTTCCTATTGTTCCATCTTTGAAATTGCTTAAAGATCTAAGATTTAGTGTTAGATTTAGAATTAGATTAGTTTGGTGAATAATGTTCATGATTTTATACTTGGAATGTTTGTAGCAATCTCTGGTCTATACATCCAATAACTATCTGATTGTAGTAGGCTGGTGAAGTCAACCTGGACCATACATCTATTTTGTGCCTAGTTCGATTGTGGATGAATATCTATGATTTGAAAATCTACATACCTTAGAAGATTGCACCATTCTTGTGATATAGCATTACAGGTTAAGCAAGAATTGGTTATTTGAGATTGGTCCGTTCTAGACATCTGTCATTTGCATTGTTCATCCTAGAAATAGTTTAGATCTCATTATATCTTTGCACCCTTATCTTTTTCTATTTCTTTATCATTTGGTTAAACTTAGGATTTAAGATCATCATATTGCAAGACTTGATAACTTGGAAAGATACAGTCTGCTTGTAGTAAGGTCTGATTGTGATTACTAGCATTTTCCCATTTTATCTGAGTTGTTTATGCATTTTCATGACCTGACACCTGAGAGACCTCGGGGTGGTTTTCAGTAATTTATTGTTGAAGATTACCTTTCAAGAGAGATAGGATATTGTATTTTGTCTAAGTTGTTGCTGTGCAGAAAACACCATCAATAGGTCCTGGGTAGGACAAAATGAATGGTTTAGTGTTTAGGGTTTGGATTTTAGAGTTTAGGATTTAGGGTTTACAAAACTTAGGGTGAAGTTTTGGTGCCCCTTGGAATATTTAATGAACTTGCAAGTTAGTGAAGAACATCTTCTTGTGGAATAGTTGATTGAGATCTACTCATGTTTCAACTAACCAACCTAGATCATAAAATCTCATTCATATTATAATCTTGCACGATCTTATTATTGCTAAATTTGGTTTCCTTGGGCAACTTCACCAAATTTTAAGAACTTCTTTGATCCCCTTAAGAAATTTCATATTGGGACCCCTTAAGAAATCAATTTACAATTTAGGGTGATAGGATGGCTTAAGGGGATCTAGATGTCTAGTGAGGTCCAAATTTAGTCATACAATAGCCTCATTGGTTCCATCTAGCTCTGGGTCAAAAGTGTTTTCCCCTCTAATAAAAAAAAGTATCACGTTAAAAATGAATCAATCTATACATATCACAAAAATAACAATAATCTTAAATGTAACCCATACTCTAACCATATCCTAATTGAATTGTAAACCTAATTGAAACTTAATTAAATTATAACCTTTACCTAATCTTAAATGTATTCCTATATTATATTATATTAAATTATATTATATTTTATATTATATCAATATTATATTTAAATTAATTTATATTTGTATTATAATTATATTAATATTTATTATATTCCTAATTGTAACCTAACTAAACTACAAACCTAATTGAATCTTAAGCCTAATCCTTATTAAAACCCCAAGTAAATTGTAACATTACCTATCCTTAATTGTAATCTTATATTATATTTTATGATATTAAATATTTATATTATTTAATAGATTATATTATATTAATATTTATTAAATATAATATATTAAATAATATAAATATTTAATTATATTTATTTTATATGAATCCTCCTCCTATCTCTAAATTGTAATAATAGCATGTAGTTCATGTTGTCACCTAGAAATGCACCCTATGCAAAGTTGTAAGCTGAGCTTTCTAGTGAAACATTGGATCACTCTGAGGCTGTGGGTCACCTGAGATTGGAGTGAACCTCCGGAGAAGGTCAACTTCCTTTGTGTTATCACCTAAACTATTGATTCTTTTATGGTAAAGGGAGAAGGAAAATTCATAGAAATGGAACTAAACTTATGGTGATACACTGTATTAATAATAAATCATGAAACAGACACAAGAAGAACACACTTGAAAGCCTAATTGCTATTCTCAGAGCAACTTCTTTCATACTTAATGCTTGAGTCCTAACAGGTTTGGTCTACATACACATCTTGGGAAGGAAAGATTAATTTCACAACCTTAAGACATAAGTGCAGAATTATAAGACACAGTTAAAGATTTGCATGCTCAAAAGAAAGATACAGAAATGAGAATCAATACAAACATGAACACAAACTTCCAAGGTAAACTCTGTGTTGTATTCAAGATTCCAGTTGAGTTACAGAAAAATATACATTAATTGAGAAAGGATTCATTAAAAAATCACTAACTCTCCAAGTGTGTAATCAGAACTATTTACAAAAAGGCAAAAAATGCCTTATATACAGATTGTGTCTGCCCCTTAGGGCTTACAAAAAAATAATATATGGGGCCCAAAAAATGGCCCCTTAGATTTTTATTGAATTTCAAGCTACACCTTGCGTGTCCATGTTGGTGTCAAAAATTTTCCTTTAATGGACTCCCTCCTTGAACATCTTGCAACCACCGCCTTCACTTCTGCCACTCGTGTCAATCTTTGAATCTCTCTACAGTCAAGCTGCTTTGAATGCTCCTAAGCTCCGAACAAATAACCCGTTGCCTATCATTTTGTTGATCTTCTTCATCTAGTTGAGCCACCATGACTTGCTTTTGGCTTTCTCTGATTGGTTGAGTGATCTACACGCAAACTCCTAGGCGGTCAAAACTTCTCCTGAAAAGAATTGCATCTCGGCAGGACACTGGAAGTGTCTCACCGATGCGGTTAGGTGTCTTTGCAGCTATCATCATATCATAGAATAGTCGGTGAGAGCTCATGCCAAGCTTATTTCATTTACCCCGAGCTTACTCATCTCCCATGGGCTCGAGCTCCTTCAGTTTTCGGTGAGACCTTACTGGGTCGGCAAGACCTCATGGCAATGGCTTTGTCTTATGGCGAGCTCCTTTGCAGTCGGCAAGACATCCATGTGTCGGTGAGATGTTTTACCGAAGGCAAAATGTTACCCCAAACGCTCCTCATCTTCATCGAGCTCCGCATTCCTTTCGCTGAAACTTTATCAAGTCAGTAGGACCTCATGGCGATGCCCCATAGTCATACCGATATCTGCTTTTGTCGCTGAGACACCCACACTTCGCCGAGACCTCTTGTAGAATTTATTTTCCTTCGGCGAACTCTTCATTTGGCAAGACATCCATTGAGACCCTTCGTTATCGGCGAGATATCAGCCTATCAGCCAGACTTCCCTCCAGGTTCCTTAACTCTTGGCAATGAGCCACTTTCTTTTGGTCAGGGAGACAACCCTACTTCGGCAAGACCCCTTGCCAAAGTCTTCTCCTTAGCGAGGCCTTTTATCATCGGTGAGACTCCTACCAAACTCGCTTTCCTGTTCTGATGCCGCCTCCTTTGATTTCTTTGGCGTGACCTTTATCCTTCGGCAAGACATTTTGTTGAATGCTTTATCCTTTGCTGAGACTTTTCATTCACCGAGACATCACAATGTTGGCCAGACATCACCCCGACAGTGAGACATTACACTGAGGGCACCAACCCTTGCTGAGAGCCTTTCCTGTTGTTGAAACACTCACACTTTGGTATGACCTTATCCCAAAACTGCTTCCTTTAACAATGCCACTTCAAGAGTGATTGTCGGGGAGACATTCTTACTTCGGTATAACCTTATGCCGAAGTCCTCTTTCTTGGCGAAGTCTTTTCATTGTCGGTGGGACTCCTGCCAAAGGAAACCACATCGAGACCACCCTTTCTTCTTTCGGCAAGATCATCTCCACTCGCTGAGACTACATGCTGATCCCTTCACCCTTTTCCGAGCTCTGATGTCGGCGAGAGATGACGAGTCAGGGAGACCCTATCTTTAGTGATGCCGCTTTCCTGTCGAGGAGACATAACCTTTTCGCTATGACCCTTCACTGAAGCCTTAAACTCCTGCTGATATGTTCCATTCAACCTCCGATCGGTGAGACAAATCAATTTCGTTGTGACCACATACCAATGGTATAACTTATGCCAATATAGTCCTTTTTGTCACCGAAACAAAAGAGAATGTCACACCGATAGATGCCTAGAGATGGATCTTGATCGTTGTGACATCAAATAAGTCTTGCCGATATGATCTTTCTTGTGCCGGTTGGCAAGACACAAAGTGCTCGATGAAACAACATGCCAATAGAGATTACTTATGTCGATGAAGCACCTCATGAGTTAGTTGGTGAGACCCAACTCATTCGGTAAGACCTCTAAGTGGTGAACACAACTCATGCCGATAGGTCTTTCCACTGTCGCCAAGACCACATGAATGTCATGCCGAAAGCTACTTGTATGTAAAAACAAATCGTTATGACATTATAAATGTCTTGCCGATAGGCAACACAAACATTTCAAAAATGGATCGAGGGGACCCTGCCATTCTCACGCTGATATGTTCCCTGGTTTGAAGCATTTGGACCTAATGGAACCCCTATCACATGATATTCTGCCTAATTGAGCCTGAGGGTGAAAATTAGGTAACATTTCTGGTGACTTTTGCTAGATTTTTTCCTGCTAAACATGAAGACCAATAGTCTAGGCTTATCCATTGGGCATGGAGTCATTAGAAGGATCAGAAAACAAAAATAAAAAATATCAGTTTTGCACATGGTCGTAACTTGCTTGAGATCCACATGACACAATAGGTTGCCAGAAGTAAAACAAAATAGGGGAAAATGAAAGAGAAAATACTATGCCATCACGACACCTAGGAAATAGAAAATAATTAGCCTGAAGCGTAGAAGCACTTATTGAAAATATAAACCTAAACTAATATATACAAAAGAGGAAACCCATCAAATTTGAAAACAGGGTTTAAGGAGTATCCCATTGACTAGGATAGGAAGTACTTCCCCATCTATTGTAGCCAGCTAATAAGCATTGTGCTCCCTACAATCTCTAATAAGGAATGGACCTGTCCACATGTTATCGAACTTGGTGTGATGGCCTAGCTTACTTTTCAAAACATCCCATTTCAGCACGAGATCTCCTACCTTGAAAATCTTTTATGTAGCCTTCTTGTCAAATGTTCTTTTCGTCTGGAGCTGATGATACTCCAAGGCTTTCATTGCTCTATCCCTTAATTCTTCGAGCTCCATGAGCTCTGCATACCTCATAGACATGGGGTCATGTTCCTCAAACATTTCCAACTGGTGAACAATGTCTAGAGCTGGAAGCTCCACAGATAGGGGTAACCTTGCCTCTTTTCCATAGACCAACATATATGGCAAATTACCAACATACCTCTTAGGGGTCACTCTGTCTGCCCAAAGTGCATTCTTTAAACTGTTGTGCCAAGTCCTTTGATTATCCTCTATGGTTCTTTTAATGATCCTAATGAGGTTCTTATTTGTGCTTTCAGCTAAACCATTACCTTGAGGGTAATAATTTGAAGATGTGCTCAAATGGATGCCATGCTTAACCGCCGAGTCAGTTAATCTTAATCCTACAAATGCAAGAGCGTTATCAGAAATGATAGAGTCAGGCACTCCAAACCTAGTGACTATATCTTCATAGAAGCTCAAAATTGAAGACTATTTTGCTTCTTTTAAAGCTACCGCTTCTATCCATCTTGTAAAATAGTCAGTGGCTATAAGTACCCATTTGTGACCAACACTAGAAGGTGGATTTATTGGCCCAATGAAATCAATGCCCCATCTCATGAAGGGCTGCTCCACTTGAATTGGATGTAGAGGCATAGCAAGCAGTTTTTCCTTTCCTGAAAATAAAGCACATTTGACACACTTTCTTGACCAATAATATGCATCTTTGAACAAGCTAAGCCAATAGTAACCAGCTCTCATGATTTTCCAGGCAGTAGTTCTTGGGGCAAAGTGACCTCCCACAGCTCCATCATGAAATTCATGAAGCACCTTTTCAACCTTGTCACTATGAATGCATCTTAGTAGGACGCCATTCAGATCCCTTTTAAAAAGAATATTATTTATCAGCACATATGGTATGGACTGCAGCCTGAAGTATCTTCTTTTAGCTATGTTAAAACCATATGGACACTCACCAGTCTGTAAGAAATGGGTCATGTCTTGAACCCAATTAGTTGTCCCCATAGGCACATCATCTTGAGCATTCTGAAACTAATTTGTATTAGTAAACACATCATCCTTTTCTAATTCAATTTTGTTGTTTAACCCTGTAGCAAGTTGTTCACAGAGACTCTTACCTCTAACCAATTTGGTGATCTTGATATCTATATCATACTCCATGACCTTAGTAATCCACCCTGCTCTTTTCTCATTCAGATCTTTATTCAATAGAAATTCCTTCACACTCGTGTGTGCAACCAGAATATGAACCTTATTGTTTGAAAGCAAAGGTTTAAAATTCTTCAAACTTCTAATCACAGCAAGAGCATGCTTCTCAACAAATGTATACTTATCTTCATAATCAGCAAGTATTTGACTGAAGAAAGCAATGGGTTGTTCTAGATTATCCCTATTCTTATGAACCAACATAGCAGAGATTGAACTACTACTACCAAAAGCATATAAAAAGAAGTCTTTAGAGAAGTCTGGGTTTACCAACGTTGGGGCAGATGCTAATGCCTCCTTGATTTCTCCAAAACTATGCTTTGCCTCCTTTGTCCAACTGAAAACTGCATTCTTCTTTAACATGGCTATCAACGGTTGTAACAGGTTTGCAACATCAAGGATAAACCTTCTCAGAAATTTGATTCACCCCAAAAAGCTTTGCAGACCCTTCTTGTGATTTGGTAATGGTAGCTCCAATATAGCTCTGACTCTTTCAGAATCAATGGCAACTCCATCTTTTGATACTATATGGCCTAAAAGCTTACCTTCATGAACTACAAAGATACTTTTTGTAGGATTGAGGGATATCCCATATTCTCTACACTTTTCAAAAACTTGCTTGAGGTGTGACAAATGTTCATCAGCTCTCTTGGAATAAACTGTAATGTCATCTAGATAAATCAGCATAATCTTATTGATCAAACTTTCGAACACCATGTACATGGCTCTCTGAAATGTGGCACCAGCATTAGATAAACCAAAAGGAATCCTTTTGTATGCCATGGTGCCCCACTTAGTTGTAAAATCAATTTTAAACCAGTCTTCCTCTTTAACCAGCACTTGATTATAGCCTAAAAAACCATCTAACAAGGAAAATCTCTTAGAACCAGCAACTACTTGCAAGATTTGTTCCATGGAGGGCAGCAGGTAGTGGTCTTTTAAAAATGCTCGGTTAAGATCCCTGAAATCTACACAGAGTCTTATCTCACCATTTTTCTTCCTAACTAGTACAAGGTTAAAAACCCATGAAGTATGCTTAATAGGAAAGACAATACCCCCCTCAACTAATTTGGTCAGCTCTTTAATCATTAAGGGCTCAAGCTTGGGATTCAAGGGCCTTTGTTTCTGCCTTACTAGCTTGGCATTAGGTTCTAACTCAATTGTGTACTGAGCAATATGGGGATCAAACCCTTTCAAATCTGAATATTCCCAAGCAAAGACATCATATAATTCTTGACATAAAACAACAAAAGCTTGTTTATCTTCATGTGAACAAATTTTGCCTATCTTAAGAAGTTTACCTTTGAAAATCTCCAGTTCTTCATAGTGTTCTTCTTTGATTTGCAAGCCAACTCTACCCTTTTTAAGCTGATCATCAGTACTGAAAATCAACTCTAAGGTAACAAGGCCTTTGGGTAATTTATTTGTCTTTACCTATATGATTTGATCACCATACTACTGCTTGAGTTTTGCTTGATTCACCATGGAAAACTGATCTTCCTCAAGCAAGAAAGAAAGGATCTTCTCATCACTGTCAAAAACTTGTCAGTGAATGTTGTTATTAGGAATTGATGGTTTGACCACAACCTTCACATACTACTGCACTTTCTCTTTTCTAATGTCATTTGGAATGTCAAACTGTGCTCCAATGGCTGCAAGCCTGTCAGCATGCTTGTTCTGATTTCTTGGAATAGATACTATATTAAAGGAATCAAATTCCTCAAGCATGTTCCACACTTTGTTCCTATAAGACTTCAGTGTGTCATTTTTAGCCACATTCAGGCCCTGTGCTTGATTAACAATTAATTCACTGTCCCCATAGACTTTCAAGCTGGTTATTCCTCTCTTCCTTGCCCACTCTAGACCTTGAACAAGGCCCTCATATTCACCAGTGTTATTGGAGCATGCAAAAACAAAACGGAATGCAGAGTAGTACCTATCACCTTGTGGAGAAATAAACATTGCACCTCCTCCTACTCCATTCTTACTTTTGGAACCATCGAAGAACATCTCCCAAAGTTCACTTAGTGGCTACAACAACTGATCTGCACCTTTCTCCAGGTTTGGAATCTTTGTGTCAGGCTCAAGAATGACATAGTTTCCCATACCAGCATCTTGAATGAGGTCCTCAAGACTATCTAATACATTTTCAACTGCCCATTCATGCAGCAGCACGTCAAGAACAAATTTTGATAGGAGTTCTTGAGCAACACCCAGCTCATTGTCAGTAAAAGCAACACAATTTGCATTTGCAGGAGAAGGAGCAGCATTGATGGGACTTGGGTTATATGGCTTAATGTGATTCTTGGCCAACCTTTTAGATTTAATGGTAACCTTGGTTCCATATCTTCTTCTAAATAGCATATGTGACCAATTAGCTGACACATAACCACCTATCTTGGCTGTAAAGTCTCTTGATAAGCACAAGGAAAATAAAGGTGGAAGGTTTATGACACATGTGTCTTGAGGAACTAAAAAGTTAGGACAAGCATGGAGGGTAAGACTCAGATCCTTAATGATGCCCAGAGTATTAACTGAAGTACCATCCAATTGGATCACTCCCTTCTCTAAAGGCTGGTATTTTAGTCCAAGTTTGTCAGCAATCTGTTTTGGCATCACAGAGCTACTGGCTCCACTGTCTACCATACAGTTATGAACTAACTTATCACCAATAATCAACTGACACATAAAAGGGGGGTGGTTTGATTTCTTTTCCCATCTCTTTGTTGGGCCGCTTATCATTTTCTTGAGGATTATTGGTCAAAACAGTCCTAACTTGACCTATTGGAGACTCATATTGATTAGACATTTTCAAATTTGACAAGGCTGACTGTAACATATCCTTTTGACCTGGGATGGATAATGAGTCCCACATGGACATTGTGACATTCATTTTTTTCATACTGTCAAGGATGTTATAAGGTACAATTGGATTTACTTTAGGATGTTCCTTCATACCAGTATGATTAGCTTGCGGGTATGACTACTCCTTGTCTGTGAGTGGCTGACTTCTTTGCCAAACAGGAGCCACTTGAGGGGTAGATGGTTCTGCAGTCGTTGCCTTTCCTTTGTCAGCCGCTTGACCAAGTTCAAAAGCTCTCTTCTTTGCCCTAGTATTAGCTGCAACTGGAGGAATTTCTTCATTCAACCCACATAATTCTTGACCTTTCCAGTTAAGTAGGGTTGTATCATTGCTAAATTGGTCCTGGTGTTGTGGGGATGCATCATTGCTTGCACCCTGCTACGAATTTGAAGAATTTTGTACCATAAGTGCCTGGTTGATCAGTCTGTTTGAGCAAGTGGCCTAATTATGATGTTGGTTACAAGGGTAACACCACTCATAATCTACTGCTAAGTTGTTTTGGATAGAAACCAGCTCCTTGGTCGCACTAACAGGGGCTAGAGCATAGGCCTGAAAAGGCCTTGTGTTCACACTCTATCTTGGGCCCTGATAATTGCTTTGATATTGTTGTTTATTACCTTGATATGCTTGTTGCTGGCCTGAATTCTACTGCTGATAAGGCCTACTATATGATTGCTGCTTCTCTAAGCTTACAAGCTTGTTACCAAAAGACTGCAATAGACTTTTGATTTCCTGTAACTCATTTGGAGAACTGGAAGCAGCATTTTCTTGTGTTACAACAACTGGAACAGTAGCTAGCAACATTGGCACAGCTAGTAGAGGTGTGAAAGGAGGTATTTGCAAAGGAATGTTTGCATGAATCTCTAGAAATATAGGCATTGGAGGCCTAGAAGCGAGTTTACCAGATTGTATTAAGTTGTTCTCAGCTCTGATTGCTATTTCAAAAGCATCTGGCAAGGACACTCCTCCCATTGACTGTATCATGATAGCTATATCGTTGTTCAAAGCCCTCAAAAAGTATAAAAATGTGTATTCTGGAGGTGGCCTCACCATTGCAAGGATTCTATCCCAAGTTCTTTGAAATCTGAAGTTGAAGTCATTCATCTGTTCTTGTGGAGCCCTCTTAACTGTAGTCAATTGTTCCAATAGAGATAAGTTGTCAAACCTATCTTGAAATTGTTTATCCAACTTATCTCCAAAATTGTCCCATGTTGCAATTGAATTAACTGGTAGGCTCCTATACATTGCATAGCTCTTCCCTTCAGTGAAGCAGCTAGTAATCTCACTACAACATCCTCTTGGGTTATGCGATGGACTCCACATAATGAAGGCACATCTCTCATGTGTTCAATCGGGGTAGTTTGATCTTTTCCCGTGAAATTTGGCAGACTCTTCAAGGTTGCCATTGGAATGTCATTATGTTGTGCCAAATTCAATGGGCTCCCTCCATTAAAAGAAACAAAGGGTTGATTCCTTGGAGTGGCCATTAGAGGTGGCTAAGGAGGATTAACTGGTATTGTAAATGAAACTAAAGACAGAACAACAATGTGTGATCCCACAGATGGAGGAGTGGATTGAGTTCTTCTAGAATAGATAATCGTTGTCTCTCGCCTTCCTATTACTCTACCTTTCCTTCTTGGTGGTGACAGCTACAAATATTCAAAGGGACCTGAGCTACCTCTTGTCTGAACTTTTCTCATAAACTGTAGAAGGCACTAATTTTTGGGGTTCTTCTTCTCTGTGGAGTCACCAAGTATGCCAAAGGGCTTCTACAAGCCTGAATTTCACTAGTTGCATACTAAACCAGCTGTTCAATCTAGTTCGTTGTCCCACCGGGCGTGCCAGAAACTGTTGTCACCTAGAAATGCACCCTCTGCAAAGTTGTAAACTGAGCTTTCTAGTGAAACATTAGATCACTCTGAGGCTATGGGTCACCTGAGATTGGAGTGAACCTCCAGAGAAGGTCGGCTTCCTTTGTGATATCACCTAAACTACTAATTCTTTGATGGTAAAGGGAGAAGGAAAATTCATAGAAATGGAACTAAACTTATGGTGATACACTGTATTAATAAGAAATCATGAAACAGACACAGGAAGAACATACACTTGAAAGCCTAATTGCTATTCTCAGAGCAACTTCTTTCAGACTTAATGCTTTAGTCCTAACAGGTTTGGTCTACATACACATCTTGGGAAGGAAAGATTAATTTCACAACCTTAAGACATAAGTGCAAAATTATAAGACATGGTTACAGACTTGCATGCTCAAAAGAAAGATACAAAAATGAGAATCAATACAAACATGAACACAAACTTCCAAGGTAAACTCTGTGTTGTATTCAAGATTCCAGTTGAGTTATAGAAAAACATACATTAATTGAGAAAGGATTCATTAAAAAATCACTAACTCTCCAAGTGTGTAATCAGAACTATTTACAAAAAGGAAAAAAATGCCTTATATACAAACTGTGTTAGCCCCTTAGGGCTTACAAAAAAATAATATCTGAGGCCCAGAAAATGGCCCCTTAGATTTTTATTGAATTTCAAGCTGCACCTTGCGTGTCCATGTTGGTGTCAAAAAATTTCCTTTAATGGACTCCCTCCTTGAACATCTTGCAACCACTGCCTTCACTTCTACCACTCATATCGATCTTTGAATCTCTCTGTAGTCGAGCTGCTTTGAATGCTCCTGAGCTCCGAACATATAATCTGTTGCCTGTCATTTTGTTGATCTTCTTCATCTGGTTGAGCCGCCACGATTTGATTTTGGCTTTCTCTGATTGGTTGAGTGATCTACATGCAGACTCCCGGGCGGTCAAAACTTCTCCTGAAAAGAATCGCATCTTGGCAAGACACTGGAAGTGTCTCACCGATGCGGTTAGGTGTCTTTGCAGCTATCAGCATATCATAGAAAATTCGGTGAGAGCTCATGCCGAGCTTATTTCATTTACCTCGAGCTTACTCTTCTCCCACAGGCTCGAGCTCCTTCAGTTTTCGGTGAGACCTTACCGAGTCGACAAGACCTCATGGCAATGGCTTTGTCTTATGGCAAGCTCCTTTGCAGTCATCAAGACATCCGTGTGTTGGTGAGACGTTTTACCAAAGGCAAAACGTTACCCTGAACGCTCCTCATCTTCATCTAGCTTTGCATTCCTTTCGCTGAAACTTTATCAAGTCAGTAGGACCTCATGGCGATGCCCCATAGTCATACCGATATCTGCTTTTGTTGCTGAGACACCCACACTTCGCTGAGACCTCTTGTAGAATTTCTTTTCCTTCGGCGAACTCTTCATTCGGCAAGACATCCGTCAAGACCCTTCGTTATCAGCAAGATATCGGCCTATCGGCTAGACTTCCCTCTGGGTTCCTTAACTCTTGGCGATGAGCCACTTTCTTTTGGTCGGGGAGACAACCCTACTTCAGCAAGACCCCTTGCCGAAGTCTTTTCCTCAGCGAGGCCTTTTATCGTCAACTAGACTCCTGCCAAACTCTCTTTCCTGTTCCAACGCCGCCTCCTATGATTTCTTCGGCATGACCTTTATCCTTCGGCAAGACATTTTTCCAAATGCTTTATCCTTTTCCAAGAATTTTCATTCATCGAGACATCACAATGTTGGCTAGACATCACCCCAATGGCGAGACATTACACCGAGGGCACCAACCCTTGCCGAGAGCCTTTCCTATCACCGAAACACTCACACTTTGGTATGACCTTATCCTGAAACCCGCTTCCTTTGCTGATGCCACTTCAAGAGTGATTGTCAGGGAGACATTCTTACTTCGATATAACCTTATGTCGAAGTCCTCTTTCTCGGTGAAGTCTTTTCATTGTCGACAGGACTCCTGCCGAAGGCAACCACATCCAGACCACTCTTTCTTCTTTCGGCAAGACCATCTCCACTCGCCAAGACCACATGCCAATCCCTTCGCCCTTTGTCGAGCTCTGATGTCAGTAAGAGATGATGAGTCGGGGAGACCCTATCTTTAGTGACGTCACTTTCCTGTCGGGGAGACATAACCTTTTCGCTATGACCCTTCACCAAAGCCTTAAACTCCTGCCGATATGTTCCATTCAACCTCCGATCGGTGAGACAAAGCAATTTCTCTATGACCACATACCGATGGTATAACTTATGCCGATATAATCCTTTTTTGTCGCCGAAACAAAAGAGAATGTCACGCCGATAGATGCCTGGAGATGGATCCCGATTGTTGTGACATCAAATAAGTCTTGCCGATATGATCTTTCTTGTGTCGGTCGGCAAGACACAAAGCACTTGATGAAACAACATGCTGATAGAGATTACTTACGCCGATGAAGCACCTCATGAGTTAATCGGTGAGACCCAACTCATTCGGTAAGACCTCTCAGCAGTGAACACAACTCATGCTGATAGGTCTTTCCACTATAGCCAAGACCACATGAATGTCATGTCGAAAGCTGTCTGTATGTAAAAACAAATCATTATGACATCAAAAATGTTTTTCCGATAGGCAACATAAACATTTCAAAAATGGATCAAGGGGACCCTGCCATTCTCATGCCGATATGTTCCTTGGTTTGAAGCATTCGGACCTAATGGAACCCCTGTCACATGATATTCTTCATGATTGAGCCTGAGGGTGAAAATTAGGTAACAGTTCCTCCAACCTATCATCATGTACCTCCTCCCTTTCCCATGCAATAGATGTACCTTCTAGGTGTTAAATGGTTCCATCTTGGTCTCCTTATTGATGCATTTCTATCCTTCCACATAAATCTATATAGTATCAAAATATAGGTAATTTTATGGTTATTGAATCTCTCTTAATTGCTAAAGAATCCATTGTGATTGAGGATGGGTGGATTATTATCTAGGATCACATCTTAAAAATCCTATAAAAGTCATGGTATGTGTTTCTTAATACATATATTCCTATACAAACCTCTTTCCATGTATTATCAACTCTCCTATATAATAGACACCTTACTAGATTTAAATTTCATATAATATATACCAAGTGTTTCCAATTGGAATTGATATAATTATACTTTTATGGTATTCTAGATATTCATAATAGTTTTCATAAATCTACCAAATAGACCCATTCTTGACATTAAACCTACATAATTTTAGGTATGTCCAATGAAAGAAACTTTACCCATAGCACTATCACTCGTGTTCTCCTATCTTGTGGATTTAATAGAATAAAGTTTTCTTCCAATGATTTAGATCCCTAATGATCATGTCTAAGAGTCATAGAGAGTGATCATCCACTCTCCATAAACTTGTAGAAACCAAAAGGTTTTATATTATGTGTTCAAATAAGTGAAAACTTTACAAAAAGCTCTACTGAATGGTGACAACAGAGGGTTTTTAAAGACAACCAAATTTAATTTTAAGGTCCTAAGACAAAATTCAAATGCTTTAGTGTTGAGGGTTTAGATTTTACAGTTTAGGGTCTAGGGTTTAGCAAACTTAGGGTGAAGTTTGGGTGGCCCTTGGCATAATTTAGACTTGCAAGTTAGTGCCAATTGGAATCAATTGTATGTGCTTAGATTTACGAATTTGCTAACTAAATTTGCAAACAAACATCAAGATAAACTTTATGAATTTTAACTATTCTTTAACATATTGCTTTCTAATCTAATTATAATTTAACATTGAAACTAAAGTTTAACATATCATTTTTTCCATACAATGCAAATAAAATTTAAAACATTTAAGCAATGCAAATGAATTTTTTTTAGCTCGAAATTACCTAGTTTTCAAAATCAAAATGATTTGTTCGATTTCAATTTAGGGTTTTAACAAAAAAATGTTCCAATTCAATTTAGGGTTTCAATTTCTAAGCAAGTAGGGTTTTAATGCAATTTTTTTAGTTTCAATTCAAACTAGGGTTTTCAAATTCAATTTTTTATTTCATTTCAATTTCTAGGGTTTTGAAATGCAATTTTTTGTTTTGTTTCAATTAGGGTTTTCAAATTCAGTTTTTTTGGTTTAATCGAACAATTTAGGTTTCAAAAGTTAAATTTTGTTTGTAAAACACAATTCAAGGTTCATTTTTTTATTTTTATTAAAAAACCTTCAGGTTTCATTGCATTTTTTCGTCTATTTTTACAATTACTCATTTCTACTATAACAGGAAAAAAATGCTCAAAACGTTAAATAAATTAAAAAAAATGCCAAATTCACTTATTTTCTTCACAATTTCAATTAAAAATAGAAAAATGCAAAAAAAGGGGGCATGGGCAGGTACCTGTAGCTGTTTGTGGGGGTCACTGTCACCTATACTTGGGATCTCGTCCGCTATGTGATGAACTCTATTTGTTTTTAAAAAAATAAATAGCAATATAAAATGGGATCCCAATTTCTACAAAATGGGATCCTGATTTCTACAAATCGGGATCCCGATTTCTACAAATCGAGATCTCGTTTTGTACAAATCGGGATCCTGTTCCTTCTCCATTGGTTCGAGATCCTATGGGAAATAGCATCCCAATTTTTAAAAAGCAATATCCCGTTTCGTGTTCAGGCTTGGGATCTCGAAGCTGAACAGGATCCCATTTTTTTTAAATTGAGATCCCGTTTTATCAAAGCCTATTTCAATTTTTTGGCTAAGGCAAAAACTTCCATGTTTCGTGGACTCAACTTTGTGCACTTACCCGCAATGAGTTTGATTCCAGGGCCCTTTGTTGTATGCCTATATGGCATTTTTGGACATATTTTGTATTGCATATATTTGACATTGTATTCCTATATAGCATTCTTGTAAGCCTATATGGCTATTTTGTATATATTTTATACTTATATCGACATATATTGATGTATTCCTACATGGCTATTTGGTTAATACAAATATTTTTTATTGATGGTGTCCATATTTGCATTATAAATCCACAGTTCAATAGACATGAGTTACGTGTATTCAAGTGTATACTTTACAACTTACGTGTATACTTTGTGAGTTACGTGTATTCCAATGTATACTTTGTGACTTACGTGTTTTCATGTGTATACCTTTTATTCATGCATATACTTTGTATTAATGTGTATACTATGTATTCATGTGTATACTTCAAGGCTTATGTTTATTTGAGTACTTGTGCTTCACTTATTCGCATGTATGCTTGACTTATTCATGTGTATACTTATTAATTGGTTATCCCTAGCATTTCTCATTGTTTCCCTTCATGGTTTGTCTTGAATATTTATTTATTGATGCTAAACAACTTCAATATTTCCAAAAATGATTCACCGATGTATCATTTACTTATGTGCTAATTCAATATGGAATCCAAGGAAGAATTTAAAAGGGGTAAAGTTAGGAAGAGAGGGAAGATAGATATTTATAGTTTAACCTATTGTACCTTCTCTATACAAACCTTTGATGGCTCTTATATTCTTTGTTATTTTATTTTCTAGTTTTCATATCCGATTTTCATAGGTGGATCATCACTTCTCTCAATTTTTTTCCTTCTCCTATTCTAGGTCCTCACCTCTGCTTGTGGTATTCTAAAATAAGCTCTAGTTTGTGGTGGGAACCCACTAAGATTCAAAGGTGTCATTAGTTTGTGGTGGGCACCTGTTGTGCATTTTTTTGCACACACGCCCTGCTGAGGCGGGGGGCCTCTTTTCCTGCTTTGATTTCGTCGCTTGTTCATCATAGGGTCCTAACTTTGTCCCCTTAAGCAAAAGATCATTTTGGTCATTTTGGTCTTTAGTCTTGCTTCACCCTTGTGCTCAACATTTTGTCTCATCTTGATGCTCTTGACGAAATTTGAACTTTTATTGGGCTCCCTTGAAAGACCCCCACTTGAGATTTCAACTTTGACAAGAAATTGGCTAAGTCTAGGAGAAAGTTTGATTAATTCGAGCTAGCTTGGATTAGCCAAACCTTAATCTGGCTAGTTAATCTAAGCTACCTCACATTAGCCAAAAATTTGAGCTCAACCTCTTTTTCCAAAAATCCAATCTCAGGTGTTTTCACTGAATCCGTACATTTAGGCATTTATTGCGGTTTGGTTTTAGAAATAAACACCTTTTTGATCGATTATTTGTCATTTTTTTTCCATTTGGTGTTTGATCAAGAACTTACTTTTTTTGAGCTTCATAGTACAATTTTCGTGCACTCCATTACAGATTCATTGTGACCATTTCGCCTATTCACATGCCCTTCCATTTTGGCATCCTTTTGTTTGAGGTAACTCAGGATGATTCTTGCATGATTTTCATTCGCAAACCTAACCTTTCATCTATCACATTGTCAAACCCCAACTTGGACCCACAAAAATTTATTGGAAATTGGAACCCTGGCTCTTTTCTCCCAAAGTATAATCGATTGATTGCCTTGTTTGATGGATTGATAACGCAAAATGATTACAAACTTGATCACAACCTCACGTATCAACTAGTGAAGTTCATGCCTTAGTGAAATTTTGAGTTTTGAAACAACTCGGCTAATCTGAGGTAGCTCAAATTAATCAAGCGTTAATCCACCTGGCCAGTCCTAGCTAACTCAAATTAGCCAAGGTTAGTCCAGCTCGTGCTTAAACTCCAAAACTCACATCCTCAACTTCAAACCCATCCTAAAAAAAATTTTGAGGTGATCTTGGTTCAATAAATCATTAGGATAGAATGACTTTGCATGTCAAACCTCGTTCGACAAATATTTCAAGGCCAACTGGGAAAATGAGCCAATTTCGGCTAATCCGAGCTACCTCAGATTAGCTGACTTCCTTCACTTCTTGCCCGGGATGCCTTAATGAGACTATTTGATAATTCATTATTTGAATTAGTGGGAATTGGTGATGAAATCCTTCCATTGAGGCTATGTATTGCACATGAAATGATCAAGATTCATTTGGATTGGCATTTAAGCATGTTAGAACTTACATTTATTGGTTATTCATTAGTTCTTGCATATCCATTATCTTTTCATGCTATCATTTTGAGTTCACAATGGCAGCATTAATGTGTAGTCTACATTATCATCTTGTTGCTATCATTAACATGAAAGCTTGTAGGTTATGTCATTAGTTGCATCTTGGTAATTGGTGTTTTCCTCTAATAGATGCAAGGCAAAGTGAGTCCCGAAAAAAAGACAAAGGTTGCTTTGGTGCAAGAGGAGGTTATGAAGAGGCAAGAAAGAATGAAGTATGATTTTAAGGGCATTTGGCCAAAAACTAGGATTGTGTCAGCTTGGTTATGCATTAGAGATACAAAATTGGGGCATGCTGATTATGAAGATTTTCACAAGAGGATGTATGGTGAATCACCTACTCAATTAGCTCAAGTTCTCACTCGCACTGGCCTGGCACAAGCTGTTGGTTTCCCTCCTACACAGCTATGTTGGGAGCTTCTCCTAGAATGCACAAAACATTATGACTAAAATAAGAGAATTATCATTGGCCCGCAAGGAAGGATCATGGAAAATCTCACAGAAGAGTCCATTGCAGAGGTCTTCAATATTGCTTCACACCACCACTTGATTGAGGAGATAAACATTGGTGAAGAAACTAAGTTTTATGATGAGAATCCAAATAGAGCATTGGAGATCATGAACAACTCTTGGATTCTCAAGCCGAAGCATCATTATTCCAAGCTTCCCAAGCAACTGCACAGAAGTGACTTTAAAATGGAGTACCATGATATGATAACCCTTCTAGGCAGGGTAATGGGAACTAAACAGGCTCACATCTTCCAATACTGGATGTTCTTCCCCATCACACGAATTGTGGCCAATAAGCATTATCACTAGGTGAGGATCATAAGAAAAAATTTGGATTCTCAGTTGAGAAGTGTTTAGGAAACTAAAAAATTCACCATGACATCATATTTGGTGTACATGTTGGCACATAAGAACAAGTACAAAGGTTTAAACTGCAAGGGAGAATTGGGAAAAGACAAAATCTAGAATGTATACCCTCAGTTATAACATAAGACTTCCAATTACAGGAGAGCCAAAAATGCCTTCTTCATGTTCATTCCAAGGTTGTTTCAGAATGCACTTCATGTTAGGATAACCGTGGAGGCAATGGATTTGATCAAGCAGCATGGAAAATGGTTCATACAATTTCCCAAGTTCTCATACATACGAGTGCATGGATCCCCTGTCATCCTGCTCAGGTTGCCCAAATACCCAACCAACAAGCTTTTGATGCTGGAGCTAACAAGGCAGATGGTGCCCTTCGAGGAGATTCTATGGTTTGAGATAAAAAAGAAAGGTTTGGGGTCTGAATTTCCATTAACAATTGGGACTCTAGAATCATGTCCTTCTATTCAAAATGCCCAACATTCAGAAAAGGAAATGGTGTAGTTTGAGCTCTACTCCCACACAGATAGGAATCATTTCGACCCATATGGTAAGGCTGTGAAGCTAGCTAACAGGACCTTTTGACACATGGACCACATTAAGGACTACTGGGAAAACTATAGGGATGACTTTGATGTTCTCAGAAGAAGGTTCTCTCGAATTCCTCTCAAGATGATAAGGATGTACAGGGTAGTGGAAGTTCCCAATCAGGTGCAGGACAATGACGCTAACCTAATTCAACAACGGGATTATGAACCTTACAGAAACAAGCCCCCTATCACAAGTAAATTGGGTTGAGGAGGAGGCAACAAATATGGACTGAATAACTAAGCCAGTTAAGGAATATTCAAGGCAATGGGTAAAGGAAAAGGTGCAAGAATTGGAGGCCAATGGTGTCAAATTCACATACGACTTGATGGGAGACATGGAGTATCATTCCAAAGGGGGAGTTGATGGGGGAAAGGATGATGCTTCTGAATCCCAAGGAAGTGAAGAGTTGAGAGGCAGAAAACCAATGATTATAGGAGAACTAGGAGCCAAATAGAGGTAAGACAAAGTGAGAAGCCATCTCCCATGGCCAAGAAAGCTCCTGAAGATGACAATGCAGATATGGAGGATGAGGCACCTCAACTTGTGAGGAAAAGATGGCTTGTGACATAAAGGGAAAAGGTGGAAAGGCCAGGAAGGGATATGCTGACATTGATGCTCCCACTTCAGCTAGGATCACAGAGATGGACACTTCTGGGGAAAAACCCTAGGTATACATAAGAAAAATCCCTTCTAAACAAAGGCCATCTCCCACAAAATAAGTAGAGGAGGAAGTACTTGTTATTGATGATCAAGAGGAAAAAGTGAATGTTGGAAAAAAATATCCTCCTCAGAATGTTCAAATATCTAAGGATGCAATCCGTGAGGAAGCAAAAATATCTAACAATCTCGAGCAACATGAGTCAGAAGATGATGAGGTCTCCACCCCTACTGATGAGGAATGGAAACGAATGATGCAAGAGTTGGGACCATTGAGATTTCATGCACACAATGGGAATGTGGAGCCTAGGGTACTTCAGGAGGAGCGGTCCAGACCCCCTGCAAGGAATATAGGTAATGAGGAGGATCGGCCTTCAATCGAAAAAGATGTGGAAGAAATTGTAGACAATCCACAAAAAGATAAAGGTGAACGAGAGGTTTCATTGGTAGAGAAGAATGTTGAACAATCCAATGTCCCGAAATGGCTAGAGGAACGAACAAGTAAGAATCCTATAATCGTGTAGGAGGAAACTCTGAGTTGGGACACGTTGGAATAGTGGGGACATCCCAAGCAGAGAAAAAGGGTGTGGATAGTGTCAAAGATTGCACATGATGAGTTTAACAACAAAATTGTACATGTGGCAATTCCTCCAATCGACAAGTTCAAGGATGAAGTTCGGCTATCATATTACCAAATACAAACCATTAATCTAGGTCCAGCTGCTAAAGAGCAGGAAAGGGAGGAATTCTAGGACTCTTCCCAGGAAATTCTTAGAAGATTAGACAGTGAAACTGTAGAGAAGGAGAAGTTCAAGAAGTAGTTGAATGATGTCTACAGATACGTCTAGCATCTAATGAGACTGATATAGGTCGTAGGTAGTGAAAGTGTAATTCCTGAGGAACTGTTGCCCAAGGAGGTAGTTTTTGAAATTGAGAGGCTGAAGAGTTATGTTTATCATACCTAGGAGTGGCTCCAAGATTTCAACAAGAGAGGGCATGGGGAAATTGAACAAATTCTCTAGGTTCATACAGATGCTTCTGATTTCCTCCTACATATTTCACAGTTTACTGCGGACTACAAGAAGTTTGATGAGTCAATTGTGGATGAATTGAAGAAGGTTCTACAAATACCAAGGGATGACTTGGCACAGCTAGACATCTCCCCTCGAGATGTGTTTGAAAAAGTGAAGGGATGGTTGGAAACCTGGAATTACGGGAAGGAGCTCCTATCCAAGGTTCTAAAGAAGATTGCAAAGATACAAGGGAAGATAAAAGAAATACATGATGGTTGCATTTCTTTCCTAGAGATAGTGACAGGAAGGAAGAAGTTTGGATAGAAAAATATGAATGTGACAACATTGCAGGCATGGTGGCATGAGGTCTACGCCCCTTCTGATAGTCCTCCTGTTGTGAAAGATTATCTAGAGGATGCTGCAATTTATATATCCAGGTTAGATAAGTACCATGAGTTGCAAATTGAGTGGAATAGGGTAATTCCATAGTACTTGAATGAATTTAAAGGATATAAGGCTAGAGTCAGATTCATTCCAGTTCTAGACATAGTAGAAGCATTAAATATTTTGGAAACAATTAAAGATTTGATTAAAAGGTCGGATGCTAACAAGGCGGAGGGAGTTGGACAAGTTACTGCCACGTAGGATTCATGTCAAGTAGGTTGGAAGCGGTGTTTTTTAGTTACAATCCTGAAATAGAGCATGTTCAAGGTTTTTAAGGTGCCTATGGGCCCCACTGGTAGGTTCTGGCAGCCTTTTTTGTCCTTTTCCAGATTTGTACTCAATCAACCTTGCATGGCTGACCTTGACCTGCCAAATTCGAATGCATGGTTGCCTCATTATTATGAGCCCTATTTTGGGATTCCCAAGGGGATTCTTGCCTATAAATTGAAGCTTTTGCTTCATTCTTGAGGGTTAGACATTGTTAGAAAATTTGGAGCATCATTGTAATAGTGGTAGTTGAGCTAGAAGTTAGAATTTCTTTGAGGGAAAGTGTTGAAACACTATGAAGATTGAATTGTCGCAAATTTGGGTGATGCAATATAAGTAAAGATATTGTCTTTTGGTGATCTTTCTTGTGTTGTCTCATTTTGCATGGTTCTAGTTATTCTATATCCTTCAAATTGCTATAGAGTTATCATTTGCATGTTAGATTTTAGAGTTAAAATTGGATGCAATAGTGTTTTGGGTTTAATATTTGAAGTGTTTGAGCGATCTGTGGGTCCATACTTTTAGTAGCTTGATGATTACAAGTTGTGCAAAGTTAGCCTTGGCCTTGATTTTATGTGTTGAGTTCGATTGTGGGTGTTTGTTCATTTCAATCATTTGATAAGGTTGATTTTTATGAATGCTTATGATTTTAAAATCCTTTCATTCCTTAGAAGATTGCACTACTTCTGTGATACTGCATGTTTAAGTTGGGCTCAGCAAAATTTAGTTTTAAAGGATTGGTTCACTTCAAGTATTGAGTCATCTGCATTATTAATCTTAGGATTAGTTTACTTTCTAGAAAATCTCTTCGAACCCTTTTACCTTTTGTCATTTCTTTCAAAATTTGGGTTAGTTTTAGGATTAAAGGTATCAAAATATTACAAAAATCTGATGAGTTTGAAACTTCCAGTCATTGCTACGTAAGTCCCCTGTGATTACCAACATTTTCACATAGTATCTGAGTTGTTTCTACATTGTCAAGACCTGACATTAGAGACCTTAGGGTCATCTCTTGAAGCTTGTTGATAGAGATTTACGTTTCAAGAGAGATAGGATATCATATTTTTTCTGAGTTGTTGATGTGTAGAAAACACCATAAACAACACCCACTAAGATTCAATTTCTTCTAGGATGTCTAAGCTGGTTAAATGTAACTCATAGTGATTTAGCATGTTTGGGTGTGAAAGAGGACTATTCCTAGCATAAACATACCCATCTGAATGTGTTGGAACAATTGGTTTGGTCATACGAGTTGCAAAACAAAAGTTATACCACTTGGGAACTTTACACTGCTTGCATTTAACAACTTTTTCATCAACTGAAAAATTTTCACCACAAGAAAATGACTTCGAGATAGCAAAAACTAAGAGAGTTTATTGTAGAGGGGGCCAACGTGATCTTGTAGCCTTAGATGGAGAGTTTGTAAGCACCATGGTTTCTGAGTAAAAGGTCATCAAAGATTGATGCCTTTTTGCAATTTGGACTCTTATGGGATTACATCGAATGAACGTAGCTCAGACTAATTCGGTGTGTTTGGGTATGAAAGAGGACCATTCCTAGCATAAACGTACCCATCTAGATACATTGGAATAGTCTGTTTGGTCATATGAGTTGCACCACTTTGCAACTTTACACTGCTTACATTTGATAATTTTTCCTCAACTAAAAAGTCATCACCACAAGAAAATGACTCTAAGATAGCAAAAATTGAGAGAGATTATTGTAGAGAGGACCAACGTAATCCTATAGCCTCAGACACAAAGTTCGTAAGCATCACAGTTTTTGAGTAACAGGCAATCAAAGATTGCTACCCTTTTGCAATTTGGACTCTTAAGGGATTACGCTGCATGAATGTAGCTCAGATGAATTCGACATGTTTGGGTACAAAAGAGGAAAATTCCTAACATAAATGTACCCATCTTGATGCATTGGAATAATCTATTTGGTCACATGAGTTGTAGAATGAAAGTTGCACTACTTTGCAACTTTACACTACTTGCATTTGACAACGTTTTCCTCAACTAAAAAAGTCATCACCACGGGAAACCACATCCGAGATAGAAAAAACCAAGAGATTTTATTGTAGAGGGGCCCAACGTGATCCCATAACCTTAGTCGAAGATTTTGTAAGCATCATAGTTTCCGAGTAATAGCCTGTCGAAGATTGTAGCCATTTTGCACTTTAGACTCTTAAGGGATCGAGTCAGTTGAACATAGTTCAGAGTGATCCAACATGTTTGGGTGTAAAAGATGACCATTCCTAGCATAAACGTGCCCATCCAAATTTGTTGGAATAGTCTGTTTGGTCACACGTGTTGAAAAATTAAAGTTTCACCACTTTGTAACTTTACACTACTTGTATTTTATAACTTTTTCCTCAACTGAAAAGTCGTCACCATGGGAAAACACCTTCAAGATAGAAAAACCCAAGAGAGGTTATTATAGAGGGGGCCAACATGATCCCATAGCTTTAGGTAGAGAATTTTTAAGTTTCGCGGTTTTTAAGTAATAGTATGTCAAAGACTGTAGTCATTTTGCACTTTAGACTCTTAAGGGATCGAGTCTGTTGAACATAGCTTAGAGTGATTCAACATGTTTGGGTATGAAAGAGGACCATTCCTAGTGTAAACATACCCATCTAGATGCGTTGAAATAGTTTTTTTGGTCACATGAGTTGCAAAATGAAAGTTGCACCACTTTGCAACTTTACACTGCTTACATTTGACACTTTTTCCATCAAGTGAAAACTAGACACCACAGGAAAATGAATCTGAGATAACAAAAACTAAGAGAGGTTATTATATAGGGGCCCAACACAATCTCATGGCCTTAGAAAAATATTTTTTAAGCATCATGGTTTTTGAGTAATAGTTTGTCAAAGATTACAGTCATTTTGCAATTTGGACTCTTAGGGGATAGAGTCGGTTGAACGTAACTCAGAGTGATTCGGTGTGTTTGGGTGTGAAAGAAGAACATGCCTAGTGTAAATGTACTCGTCTGGATGCACTGGAATATTGATTTTGGTCACACGAGTTGCAAAAACAAAAGCTGCACCATTTTGCAACTTTACACTACTTGCATTTAACACTTTTTCCATTAAGTGAAAACTGGACACCACAGGAAAACTACTTCGAGCTAACAAAAACTAAGAGAGGTTATTGTAAAGATTCCCTACATGATCTCAATGCCTCAAATAGAATGTCCATAACCAACATAGTCTCCGAGTAATGGGTCATCAAATATTGCTACCCTTTTGCAATTTTGACTATTAAGGGATTGTGTTGCATGAATTACAAATGTTTGAGGGCAGCAATAAATAGGCACTAGGGAACTAGATCCCAAACCCAATTACAAATGTTTGAGGGCAGCCATAAATTTTTAGTTGGAAAACAAGTGAAGAACTTGTGGGGTACTTGAGTTAATTCATGTTACTTGAACAACATCTAACAAGTTAAATAAATGCTTCTATTACTTGTAAATGTGATTATTTTTATGACATGTTGACATTATTTTATGACAATATGCATAAAAAATGTTTACAAATTGAACTTCTTAATTTTTTATGACATGAATAGATGGTATGTTATAATGATATTGATATATAATCATTAGGTTGATTTATTTTAATAAATGAAGTTTTTATAAAAAGATAGTCAATTAGTGCTAGTTATAATAGGGAGAGAATAAAAGAAGAAGAAAAATGATTGGTAACCATTAATGGTTATTACACTCACTATATTAATAATATGATGTTTACAATAAAATGATATTTATTTCGCAGTCCTAATTCTTATGTATGTTCTACAATTGTCTAATATGTTTCATACACCGTTATGACACCTGAGTGATTGTACTTGTAAGCACAATGTTTTCTCAAAACTATCAATTGGTAATACAAAATTATGAGAAAAAAATCAACCTATGTGAATTCCAACACCCCACTTAAATCAAATATTGAACCAATGTGCCCTATTTTCATGCACACAAACTCAACTTATAAGATTCTCTTACAATAACCAAAAATAGGATTCAACGATACCTTAGGTACTTCGTTCTCATAGATATTTTACAATATATCTCATATATTTGAGATGCTCTTATAATATCTACATCATAGGTGCTCATGATGAGGTTAAATTCAAATGAATAACTTGAAATTCCCTCACTAAGCTTGACACACTTTTATAATGTCTACATCATAGGTGGTCATGATTCAAGGTTAACTTCAAATGAATAATTTAGTACCATCTACTAGTCTTGGATTTGGCATATAATTTATAACTTAATTTGGGTTTACTAGCTCCCACCTAAACAAAGAAAAGAGATTTTAAATATTAATAATCACTTAATCAATTCAAATAAACATGTGATATGTCAATAATCTAAAACTTGTGTGCTTAATTATGCAATATCTTATAACTTATCATTAGTCAATCTAGTACATTGAATATCTTAAAAAGTAATTTTTATATGAATATCAAGCATACCTCCCATCTATAAGGATTAAACTTTAGAGGGTCCTCGAAGTAATGAGGATCAAAAGGAATAGAACGTAACCAAACTATTACTTTCCAACCTTTTGGAAAATTGTTACCTGTTATAAAAACAATACAATTTAATCTTCTACTTAGTTTACTAATTTATTGAGAATATCCTACATCAATTTTTTTTTGCATATTTTTTGATAAAAAAATAAAATACCATTGAACTCTATATCCTTTTCCACAATTCTAAACATAAAGTGTGCTACATTTGCAAGTTTGATATCTTCATCAATCACCTACATACATGATATAAATATTAGATGATAGAATTGGCATCATACAAATTAATGTGCATACTTACAAAGAACCAATGTGCATACTTACAAATTAATCCAACAAACCATTCGGGTCTACTCTACTCTTTATTGTGTCAAGTATTGCCTCATGGTCAGACTCACACACCTTCCACAAGGTCTTGTTCAAAGGTCTACCCCCATATTTGATCAAATGAACATTGGATGCCATGACAAGGTTTGAGTAATGAAGAATCTTTCGATGCATGTCAAAGTCCTGAAACAGCCTGTTAGGTCTCAAAAATGCAGGTTGTAAATCCTAAGAGGATGCCAAGCTCTATGATTAGACCTACAATGTTTTTAAACTAACGAACAAATTTACCCTATAAGGTTGATGACTCTCTACACTTTAGGCTCTGCTAAACCTAGGCAGGTGGACCTTAATAATTGAAGTAGATTTGAGAAAGATGTGTGACTTAATTAGGTTTTGAGTATCTACCCACTACGGCATGAAGTGTGGAATAGATGAAGGCTTGTTTACTACTCCTAATCTTAATGTTAAAATTCAAATATGAAGGTATAAATGAGATTTTATGAGATTTTAAAATAAGATGGGTAAGACCAATGCCTACTACTTGATGAGTCAAAATAATGGCTCAATTTTGATAAGGGTTTATCTTATGTTTGTAGTTATTACTATAGACTTTAGCACATGGTTATTGATACTCTCCATATTATTTCCCTAAGTTTATGAACCTTGGGCATGAACTTATCCTTGTGACTTTTGATAATATTAACCTGATGTGTGACATATTTATGTTAATCTTACATGTGATTGAATGAATGTTACTTTATGGTAATTATGGATATGCAATTGTTTTGTGTGCTAATGTCATTATGCATATTCACATTAATATGCAGATATAAATGAAGCTTGCAAAGTGGAAGAAGTTCATGCCAAATGGCCAAAGAAGTCAAAAAGATGGTCATTAAAGAGATCAATGGAGGGAAACTCCCAGCTTGTGTGGAGGTTGTAACTTACCTTTAAATGATCATGTTTGTTAGTTGAGAAAATCTAGGAGTTGTTGTTGTGTTGGATCCTCGTTAAGGCAAGTCTACTTTGACTAAATTTGGCACATGCATAACTTCCTCCCCCTTTTTCCATGCTTTCAATAAATGGTGTCCTCTTATTCTATTGGAGTTGACTGCCTAATTATTTATGAATTAATTAGAAACTTTTCTCCTATAAATAATGGTTAGATGCCCCTTTTCACAAAGTTGGATGTTCTGAGATTGTACTTGCATTTTCAGTTTCAAGTAATATAGATGTATTGTTTATATGATGTAACCATGTTTCCAATGAATAAGATGATATTTTGATTTGCTACATCTGAGTTAGCTTAAGGAAGACTCATTCAAGGAGGCCCACTTTGTGAGAATTCCATCCATTTAGTTTAGTTACTTTTTCATTCAGTAATTAGTTGCAATCTTAGCAATTGTTTGTTCCTGCAGCCATTGGAACTCTATTTTGTGACTATTCCTGCAGCCAAGGTAGAAAGAGTAGTTTCCAATCTATTTGCTAAGATTTCTATTTCTATCATCCATTTTTAGTTTAGTTGATTGATGCTCAGTTTGGTTGTTGATTCATGCTCAACACTTATATTAATTCATTTTTCAACATTTTGTTTTCAGTACTATTTCCTTTCTAGTTGTAGGATAAGGATGACTATAGTTGAGTCCTAGTGCACATACAGTGTTGACCCATTTAAATTTCACATCACTGGGTTGACAATGAAATGAACCTTCATGATGAGAAAGCTAACTACTTAGTGTAGATATCTCATCTCTAAGTTTCAAATTTAAGGGCTTAGTTATTGACCCATTAGAGGAGGCCAACATTTTTGGCATCTTTGTCGGGGATGGTGTCAAACTAGGAAGTTCTTTGGAGTCATTTTCAGTTTCTTTCCTATTTTAGTATCTCTAAAGTTTGTTCTTGGCATACCCTTCATTTGAGAAAAGTAATGATCTGCTATCCTTTCACCAATTCTTTGTGTGAATTGGCTCATACTGAGTTAATACCGTGTGCAAAGAGGTAGGAGAAGAGATGCTCATGGGAGATTCCTTCCTAATGACCCTGATCCTGATAACCAACTAGTTGAGTTCAAAATCTTCCAAGAGATGAAGAAGAGGAGGAGGAAAATCCTTTTGTTGATGCATTTCCCAATTTGACCAATTCTGAAACTTCATTTGAAGACCAAGCTGCCAAAAACGTGATTAAGAATCCATTTGCTTTGGAACTCCATCAAGAAAATATGGCTGGTCAAAATCCAAATAGACCTAATGAACCATCTTTTCCATTTCCCATCATCCACTAGAATGAAGTTGATAATATCAAGAACATCCCTGCTTCAGTTCTTCCTAAGTTCTATGGGCTTGTCATAAAAGACCCTGACACTTTCTTGTTTGAGTTTAATGTCCTCTGTAGAAGCTATGACTACACTATTGATGCTTATAAGCTTAAATTATTTCCTACCACCTTGAAAGAAGCTGCATTAAGATGGTTTATGAGCTTAGGTAGGAATATTGTAGAAACTTGGGATGATATGAAAACAAAGTTTCTTGTGAAGTATAAAGAATACTATAGGGCTAGTGATATGAGAGGAGATGATATCTTTAGGATGCAGCAGAAGAAAGATGAAAGTTTGGAGGACTATATTTCAAGGTTCCTATTTTTCCTATAGAAATCTCTACATCATGCACTTAATGAAGAGTCCCAAAATTTTCTCTTCCTTAGAGGGATCAATGAAAATTGCATTGATGCTCTGGACCTAATAGGAGGAGGATATATCACCCAAGTTCCCTGGGATGATATTAAGAAGATATGCTAGAATTACTCTAGGGTAGCTCTAAAGAAAGGAAGAGGTTACCAATCTTCTATGGGTAAACCCTCCACTAATGGAGTTTCAAGGATGGAAATTACTCATTTGCTAGCAGATTTCAAGCAAGATATCATAAACAATATGGCTACTTAGCTAGACACTCTTCAATAAAAGAAGAAACAAGAGGAGGAAAAGGAAATGTTGGCAGAATATTGTCCTCATTGCAGGTAGAAGAAGGACTGTAGATGCAAAATGGTAGCCAACATTGACAACAAGTATATTCCAACAGAATTAGGCCAATTCAGGATGACGATGATTAGGTTTTCTACATTGCACAAAGAAGACCCTAGGCTCCAAGACAAGGTATGTCACCAAATCCATTATCTTTTAGTGGACCTTATTTCAATTCTTATGCATCTGGTAATCAATGGAAACCCCTGTACCCATCCAACTTTGGAGGCTATCCACCTTAGCCTTCCAACAACCCTCCAAATACCTGGCCCAATTAACAAAACTCTCCACCCCAGTGGTAGCAATTCTAGGGGAATTGATAGAAACCTCTAGGAAACTAGCAGCAAACATCCCAATGGAGGGGAGGATAGTAATGGCCAAACTAGACAACTGGTTACATGCAATCAACCTCACAGCCTCAACAACCTACCATAATTCCACGTCCTACTAGCTCAAATTCTAGCACACCTAGACCTACTTAGTTACCAGCTCAACCCACACCTAACCCAAATAACAAACCACAACAACAGCCAGTCTACTCTACAGATCCTAATCAATTTCCTACATATGTTGTGAGTGTGAGTGATATTCATCTACATTCATGAACCATCTTCTCAACACCTTCCACTCCTATTATCACAAAGCTTCCTATGGAAGATGAGGAGCATCATAATCCATATGATAGCCCTACTCAATCAAGTGTGCCTAAGACTCTTGAACCAATTCTGCAATCTGACCAAGACCCACCATTTCCTTAAAGGTTAGAAGTTGTTAAACAAAAAGAAGAGAAGGAAGAAACAACCTTTGATATTCTAAATCAATTGAAACACATATGTTTTAAGATACCTTTCTTCCAGGCCATAAAATATGTCCCCATATATAGCAAGGAAATCAAGGAAGCATGTCTTAAGAAGCCAGGGAGAAAAAAGAACCCCAATACCATTCATGTGGTGGGACAGTTGGCAGATATCATGCTTGGGAAAGTTATTGTTCCTAAATGCACTGACCCAAGTAGTCCTGTGGTAGGAGTCATTATAAATGGAATCCAAGTAAAGAATGCTCTAATAGACTTGGGAGCAACAATCAATGTGATGACTAAGGGCATCCTGCAACAATTGAATATTGCAAATATGAGACCTACTCCTACTATCTTGCAGCTTGCTGATAGTTCCACTATCAAACTAGATGGTATAGTAGAAGACCTTGTTGTTACTATAGACTCTTGGGAGTACCCAGTAGATTTCATGATCCTTTCCCCTAAAGCTATGTTAGGAGGGTATCCCATTATTCTAGGTAGGTTGTGGTTAGCTACAACATATGCTTACATTGGATGCCAGTCAGGGGACATGACTATTTCTAATGGGAGAAGCACTAAAAATATTGCGCTCTATCCCTTGCTCAACCATCTCATGATATGGGTAACTCCATATGGCCATGTGTTGGAGAAGAGGTTGAAGAGGTTAATTCAATGGCACAACTCATGATGATAGGAAAAGGTCCTTTTCTGCAACTTCAAGAAGAAGATGAAATATTATCTCATATAATTTAGAACCATTGTGAAGTGCATGAAGAATCATCCAATTCTAGCTATCCATTGTAGACACTTCTACCTCCTCCTCCTGCACTTGGATTTCCTACAACAAAAGATATGCTTCATACATTGTTTCCACATGAACTAAAAATTCCCAGCATTAGTGAAACAACCATGATTGAGTTGACCACACAAGTATAAGTTTCAGAGGGGAAGCATTTGAATATTAACAAGCTGAGTCAAGAACAACAATTGTCCTCAAAAAACTTGTTGAAGATACATCAACATGCATTTGCATGGGATTACAATGACATGAAAGGACTAGATCCCAAGATCTATACTCATAGGATCTATATCAGAGATGACTGCACACCAGTAAGGCAACCACAAAGGAGAATCAACCCTACATTGAGGGAGATTGTAAAAGGGGAACTACAGAAGTTATTGGATGCAAAATTTATCTACCCTATCTCAAATAGCCAATGGGTGTCCCCATTGGTAATTGTGCCTAAAAAAGGAGGTAAATGGAGAGTTTGTGTTGACTATAGAAAACTAAACTCTGCCACAAAAATGATCACTTTCCCCTTCCTTTTATAGATGAAGTATTGGATTCACTTGTAGGTAAGCAGTATTTTTCCATCCTAGATGGATTCAGTGGTTATAATCAGATACAAATTGCACCTGAAGATCAAGAAAAGACAACTTTTACCTGTCCATGGGGGACTTATGCCTATTCAATACTGCCATTTGGTTTGTCTAATACACCTACAACCTTTCAAACAATAGTTATTATTATATTCTCAAATATTTCACATGATTGTATGGAAATTTACATGGATGATTTTACTACTTATGGAGTTGATTTTGCAGAAGCATTATAAAATGTAAGAAAAGTCTTGCAAAGATGTGAGGACCATAATTTGTCCTTGAACAGTGATAAATGCTTCATGATGATGCCAGAAGGAGTAGTCCTTGGCAATTATATCTCTCCAAAAGGAATTCAAGTGTACCCAACCAAGATTGAGGTGATTACCAATCTTCCTATTCCTACCAAGCAAAAAGATGTTAGAAGTTTCTTGGGACATGTAGAATACTATACGCATTTCATAAAAGATTTTATTAATATGGTAGCACCACTTTATAATCTTCTAACTAAAGATGTTGAGTTCCAGTGGACAAAGGATTGTGATAAAGTATTCTCTAATTTAAAGACAACCTTAACCCATGCTCATGTGCTCAAAGGCCCTAATTGGGAATTCCCTTTTCATATTCACGTAGATGCATCTGATTATTCTATAGGGGTTGTCTTAGGACAAAAAGAGGGAGCAATTGAGAATGCAATCTACTTTTTTAGCAAGAACCTACAAGGAGTTGAGTTTAACTACACTGTGACAGAGAAGGAGATGTTGGCAGTCATCTATGCTCTTAACAAGTTTAGGAATTATATAATAGGATATCAAAACTTTTTCCATACAAACCATGTAGTCATAAGATACCTTGTGAATAAGCCCTTAATTTTAGGTAGGCTAGCAAGGTGGTTGTTGTTAATGCGGGAATTTGATATCACCATTATTGAAAAATTAGGCAAGGAAAATGTTGTGGCAGACTTTCTCTCTAGATTGACTACATTAGAGGACACACAAGTCATTGATGACTCTTTCCCTAATGAAAATTTGTTTTCCATCAGTGTGCACACACCTTGGTATGTAGATATAGAAAATTATTTGGTTACAGGGAGAGTTCATCCTCATTTATCTCCAAAAGAGAGAAGGGTTCTTATTGAGAATACTTTTCCCTTCTCATGGATTGCGGGTTGTTTATTCTACACTGGACCAGATCATGTGATGAGAAGATGTGTAAGAAAGGATGAAACCTATGATATACTACATGCATTTCATAATTAACCCTATGGAGGGCACTATGTAGCTAAGAGAACAACCATGAAAATTCTTAATACAGGGTATTACTGGCCCACACTCATAAGGATGCAAACAAGTACACTAGAAAGTGTGATAGATGTCATAGAATGGGCCAACCAACTAAATCAAATGAGATGCCTCTATACCCTCAAGTAGTTATCACACCATATGATAAATGGGGAGTTGATTTTGTAGGTCCAATTGATCCACCATCAAATGGAAAATCTTACATCTTGGTTTGCACTGACTATGTGACTAAGTGGGTTGAGGTCAAAGCTATGAAACATGCTAGAGATAATAAAGTTACAGAATTCCTCTATGAAGAAATATTCACACATTATGGAGTTCCTAGAGAGATAGTCATAGATCAAGGAGCTCGATTTACATAAACTCTTGTCACAACATTGGTCAATGAATATAATGTAAGGCATAGGAAATATACACCCTATCACCCTTAAGCCAATAGCTAGTCTGAGGTAACAATTAAGGAAATAGAGGCTATTTTGACCAAAACAATGGCTATTCATAGGAAATATTGGGAAAACAGGTTGCCATAAGCTATTTGGGCTTATAGAACCACTTGGAAGACAACCATTGGTTTCACTCCTTTTGAATTATTGTATGGAAAAACAGCCATGATTCCTATAGAGTTTGAACACAAAACTCTTAGGATAGCACTAGACCTTGTGATGGATATGTATGAAGCATAGAAGGACAAGATCATGCAACTAAATGCCTTAGATGAAATGTGAAATTCAGCTCTTCATCATGTTGAGTTGGTACAAAACTAGAGAGTCTGATGGCATGACAAATACATAAAGGAAAAGAAGTTTTGGCTAGGTGACTGGGCACTTATTTATGATTCTAGGTAGACACCTAAAATTTGGACACTTAATTTATCCAAATTTATCCCTTTCATCTAAGCATCCCCTTATCCGCATTAATTAAGTAATATCACTATTATTTAATTAATCCCTCTAAAGTTCTTCTAATCCCTAAGGTATCTAGTTAAATAATTAAATACCTTCCTCTTTCATCAAATGAATTAAATAAATATCACATTTATTTAATTCCTCCTCATGTCACATCCTCCATCTTTTTTATTCACCTAACTTTCTAATTTTCTACTATTAGATGTGCACATGCCGTCCTTGACATAGAGGTGCTTATCATCTAATCTTGCAAGTCGGCTCTACCTTTTCTAGCCACCTCATCCTTCTCTAACCCTCATCAACGGTTCAATTACCCCTTGGCTTCAATCCTTCCTATCCTGTATTTTAATTTTGTCTTCCTTAAAGTCTCAGAGGGAATTTTACTCCACTTTCATCTTTCATGGAATATTAAATTCTTTTCTTCCCTTATGTCCTTATGACATGTGTCCTTGGTCAACCTATTAAAGGCCTTCTCCCTTTAGACAGCAGAATTCCACTCTCCCATGTGGAATTTTAATTCACTTACCTCAATGGCCCCAAAAGAAATTTTAATTCCTTTCACTTCTTCCCACATGTCCTCTTCTTATTCTTTGTTCTTTCCCCTTCCATGAGGGATATTTGAGAATTTACCTCACATTTCTCACTCCACATGGGACAACACCTCTTTGGTGAGGGAGATTCGTTCAATCCAAATTTTGTACCCCCCCCTCTCATTTCTCATGTACTATCCTTCCACCTCATGTCCACTTCACCTTTAGGTTATATCATTATGTTACATAAATAAGATGTGAGGGCTTGTGAGTTCTCAACTCACCTTAGCTCCCACATCTTGATCATTGGTGGCTCAATCTTGCCATCCATCTCTTCTAGGTTCTCAAAATTCCTATAAATACCCCTTTCTCTCATTTAGTGAGATCATTTTGCTAGCCAAACTCTTGCAATTTTATTTTTTCAATTCTACACTTAAATATTTTCATGTTTTTTATCCATTCCATCCATCCTCACATCATCATCTAATCTGTATCTTGCCATCCAAGGAGCATACACATCAAAGATCGAAGGGCCAACCAAAGGATCGATTCGACACAAGGTATAAAGTTTCATTTGTTGTTTTTAATATCTTGTGTTGATTCCAACTTAGGCTAATCTTGAGGTGTAGGTTGTTTTGGTGTTTATTTGCACTCTTTAGTTTGTTGCTCATTTTCTAATGCATATATTCGACCTATCACACTAGGTATCAAGACAATGTAGGTAAATTGAAAACCAAGTGGTTGGGACCATATGAGGTCACAAAGGTCTTCTCCAATGGTGTTGTTCAACTCACAACCATTAACTCTTTCAGATTCAAGCTCTTGTTCAACAGTCACTATTACAGGTTATACCATAAACCAGCTTCCAAACAAGAATTTATACAATAATTTATTCAGCACCAAGCCTCTAAAGTTCCTATAGCCAAAGAAAGTGGACCTAGTGTCCATTCTTCTGACTAGTCAAGGTATGCATGCAATCATAATAAAGATTTCTAGTTTTGTGGGAATCAATTTCTTTGTCAATAAATCTATCCGCCCATCCATCTCCATCCTCTCTCTCTTCCATAACTCCACCATCACTTCACTCCATCATCATCTCATTTAATAAGCTCAACTATACTTTTAAAGTAACTCACACTTCCCTCCACATTCTTTGCAAACGATACTCCAAATTTTCAAGTACGTGTGTAACAACTTGATGTGTCTTAATTATCTTAAATGCATTTATTTAATTATTGTATATTAATGTTGATATTTCACATAGCACATATTTGTACTCTACCCTGTCACATCATAATTATATCCTAGCCTGTGTGGACACATGCTCTAATTTAGGTTGGGGGGTAGTGTGAACCCACATGTCCACGTGTCATACATGTTATCCATGCACCAACATGGCAACAAATTTGAAATGATATAGTTGAAATGACAGCTTACATGTATGATATGACACTGAAATACCACCATTTTCTTTGATGATACTCATCATTTATGCTTTCATTACTACCTTAGTCATAGTCATAATGTCACTAAAAAGGTACATTGAAGAGTCGTATGACATTAGCGTTAGCATTGGAGAAGAGTTACAGGAAGTAGGAAGAAATTTGGTTTTCAGAAGAAGGATTGTAGGAAATAAATTTTTTTAGAAGTTTTTTCCAAATTGTGGGTAGAAGCAACAAGAGATCAGTTCATCAGAAATGAACCTATAGTTCATCATATGATACTACATGATGCACTCTCTCTAGCTGAATTCAAAAATTGTGGATGGTTAGACTACTTTCTAAAACTAGATAGCTTCAATGAGGGCAATGCTTTGGAATTTGCACAAACACTTTTTGATGGTAAGGAAATGGTAAAAGGGCTAGAAGTTATAGTCACTGAAGAGAGGATTGTGGAAGTAACAGGTTTACCTACTAAAGGAGAACCCTACCTTGTTTCCAAGGATGCTAGGTCAGTTAGGGAAGAATTCACTGAACCTAATGATCCTCCACTTGTGGTAGATAAACAAGGAACAAGGAGAACTTCTTTGCTAGAAAAATGGAAACAAGTTGTTGTCTACATTATCAAATATATTATCTGTGAGGGTCGCCAATCATGCCTTCACTCTGTACATTTCAAGCTTTTGAACCACATGAGACATGGTAGGAGGATGGACATGCCAAATGTGTTGTACAACCTTCTTGTAATCATGGAAGCTGAAATGTAGAAAGGTAGGGAAAACTTTGTTTTCCATCACTGTTTGATTAAATTGTTAGTAGAAAAATCTTTGCAAGAAGTGTCTAGTATGTCATGGGGGGAATTTTTGAAAATTGATCAGTTCAGATTGGAAAATGAGGGTCCTAGAGGTCATCCCCAAGCTTGTAGGGTTAGTAGGGGTGAGAGGGTTACTAAAACCACTTTTGGAGCTTCAACTTCTAGTACAAAACCTAGCACAAACCCTCCTGCAGCCGAATCAATAGTAGAAATTAGCTCCTCTAAATCAAAATATTTGGATGAAGGAAGTTCATCCTCGGACCCTAATGTTAATGTTCTCCCTAAAACTCTAGTCTGCACTAGGGCTGCCATTTGAAAAGAGGAAGAACAAATGAAAAAGGTAGAAACTAGAAAAGGGGATGCTAAGAAGTAAACATCAGAAAAAGTAAAACCTATCCCTAGGAAACGGAAAACTGAAGACACTGGTCGTCTTGCAGCCGTTGAGAAACATAGAAGCCCTCCAAAGAAATCAAAACCAATTGAGCCAACTACTAATATTCCTTCAAAAATGAGCCCTAGACTCAGAAGGACACCTAGGAAGGAGACAGAAGCTCCTAAGGGGTAGGCAAATATTGAAGTGGAAGACATTTTTTAGGAATATGCAAATATAGGATTAGCAGAACTTGTTGTTGCAGAGCAGGTTGAAAATCAAGAAACACTGCAACCAGAGCAAGATGAAAATCAAGAACCACTACAACTAGAGAAATTTGAACAACATGAGTCAGTGCGAGGAAAGATCCTAGTAGGGAAACATAAACCTCCTACTTTTTCATGGGCATTTGTAGCCCTAAACTTATGGAATGAAATGCAAAAGAAAGAGGAGTGGAATAAGGAAAGACTTAAGCTATAGGAAGAAGTTAAAAATAATAATGCATAAATTGAGGAAAAGAATAAAGAGATTACTGCATTAAAGGATAAGGTACATAATGCGGTGGCTCTAGTACCACCAACGATGGCATGCAAAACTCCCCCAAGAGTGTATGCACTATGTTTAAAGGAGCATCATCTTTCTTTCAAGTTGTCAAGGGTTATCTCTAGTTTAAGCCCTTCCATTGAAACACCATAGGAATTTTTCCAAGCCTACCAATCCTCTCCTCTTGAAGTTAAAAATTTGTTGTGTGAATTGTACTTGCATAATTATGTTATTCCTAATGATCATGACTGGAACCCATTGTTATACATTGGGGATATCCACTCGAGGGAATTCATGTCATGGATCCAAAATGAAATCAGTTGGGGGCAATAATTTAAAATATATAGAGAAATAGAACTTCATACCCCCTTGTCTCTCAAAGCTGAATCCAGTAACCCTTCAGACATTTACTAAACTTGGCACAAAATTCTTTATAGTCTGGAGTACAAAAATAGGATCATGCCTATTAGGGAGGAAGCATACTAGGAATATCAGCATATAGATGTTACTACAAGGAAAACAATATTAGGATACCTATCACAGAGATGGAATATTTTTCCAGATCATTTGAAACAGGTTGAACCCCATGCCTTGCAAAATTATTCTACAGCATGTAAAAGAAGCATCCAGTACATATAACTTGGGAGGATGAAGCGACACTATTGGCCTTCATTGACATTCTAGCCACCTACTCTATTGTGGCTAGTACCAAATTATAGATACTATCAATATGATATAGATATAGAAAGGCCAAGTTGGGGCAAGTTGGAAAACAAGCAGGGGTTCTACTGGGATCCAAATTCAAATATTGTAGAGACTGATCTAGGATAGCTAGCAATTGGTACTTCAGAGCTTTGATAAGGCAAAGGAATAGAGCTTCCTCTGTTGGAGGACCAACAAATCATTAGGTTGGGGGGAGATGATGAGTCCAAATAATGACTCAATTTTGATAAGGGTTTATCATATGTTTATTGTTATTACTATAGAGTTTAGCACATGGTTATTGATACTCTCTGTGTTATTTCCCTAAGTTTATGAACCTTGGGCATGAACTTATCCTTGTGACTTTTAATAATATTAACCTGTTATGTGACATATTTATGTTAATATTGCGTATGATTGAATGAATGTTACTTTAAGGTAATTATGGATATGCAATTATTTTGTGCATGCTAATGTCATTATGTAGATTCACATTAAGATGCAGATATAAATGAAGCTTGAAAAGTGGAAGAAGTTCACGTCAACTGGCTGGTTGCTAAAGAAGTCAAAAAGATGGTTATTAAAGAGGTCAATGGAGGGAAACTCTCAATGGAGGGAAACTTCCAATGAAGGGAAACTCCCAACTTGTGTGGAAGTTATAACTTACCTTTAAATGATCATGTTTGTTAGTTGAGCAAATATAGGAGGTGTTTTTATGTTGGATCCCCGTTAAGGCAAGTCTGCTTTGACTAAATTTGGTGCATGCATAACTTCCTCCCCCTTTTTCCATGCTTTCAATAAATGGTGTCCTATTCTATTAGAATCGATTGCCTAATTAGTTAAAAGCTTTTCTCCTATAAATAATGGTCAGATGCCCATTTTCACAAGGTTGGATGTTCTGAGATTGTACTTGCATTTTTAGTTTCAAGTAATATAGATATATTGTTGATATGATGTAACCATGTTTCCAATGAATAAGATGATATTTTGATTTGTTGCATCTGAGTTAGCTTAAGGAAGACTCATTCAAGGGGGTCCACTTGGTGAGAATTCCATCCATTCAGTTTAGTTACTTTTCTGTTCAGTAATTAGTTGCAGTCTTAGCAGTTGTCTATTCTTACAGCCATTGGAACTCTGTTCTGTGATTGTTCCTGCAACCAAGGCAGACAAAGTAGTTTCTTGTCTATTTGCAGAGATTTCTATTTTTGTCATCCATTTTTAGTTTAGTTGATTGATGCTCAGTTTGGCTGTTGATTCATACTTAGCACTTATATTAATTCCTTTTCAGTATTTTGATTTCAGTACTATTTCCTTTCTAGTTGTAGGATAAGGATGACTATGATTGATTCCTAATGCACATACACTACTAACCCATTTCAAGTTCACATCCCTGGGTTGACATTGAAATGAACCTTCATGATGAGCAAGATAACTACTTAGTGCAGATATTTAATCTATAAGTTACAACTTTAAGGGATTAGTTATTGAACCATTAGAGGAGGTCCAAACTACTATTGGGCTAATGGAGTCAAGAAGTAAATGATGTATGACCTACTTACTAGATACAATTCAGACTATTTGGAACTTGTGATTATTTACACCTTGTGTAAACGTGCAGGGATGTAATTATTAGACTCTATTTATTAATCCAAAAGGTTCTTCTCAAGTTACTGTGATTAATCGATAAGGAATTTTAATCCTTTAGAGGAACCAATCAATTAAAATGCACAAAAACAACAAATGTGCTCTGACAAATCAAAATGGATTTCTGATTTGAATAACAAGATAAAACCAAGTTGGAGACATTATGACAATTTTAATGATTATATGACTCTTCTTATCGATCCAAATAACACTCCCAAATTACTACGATCTTATTAAAAAGGATATTTAATTCTTTGAAAGAAACCAATCAATGAAACCACACCAAAACAGAAAATGTGTTCAAATAAATTGAGTTTTGACACATCAATTTAAATAATATGGAAGCAGTAAATTAGAGAAAGTTAGATAATTAGATAGTAACAACAAACAATCAAAACTAGTGTTGGATCACCAAATTATGCATTCTTCTCCATTATATTATTTCAAAAGATTTTGCAATATACATCATACTATTGAAGCAATTGATCAACCTATCTAACTATTGATGATTTTCTAACTACTGCTTATCCTCTAATGATGATGATTTCATCTTACATATATACATTGTTTTTTTAGGGTTATGACCCTACATATCTGTACGTCTATCTAGTGCAACTCTTCAATTAATCTTTGAAAAAATAAAATATTTAATTTGATTTCCTTTTTCTTTGCCTCTTCCTGAAAATTAATCTTGATTATTCATTAAGTTTCTCCTGCTCACAATTTTTTATCCAATTCAATAAAATACTCTTCGGGTAAAATAATTACCCACTGAATGGTTTATGTATTTACTTTTAACCTTCTTGGTAAAAATCTTCACTTTCAATTGTGTACTTTGACATAATTAAAATATTCCTTGGGTAAAATAATCACCCCTTCCTGTGATTTCATATCTTCTTGATTCGCATGGTGAAAAATATTTTACTTTGTAGGGAAAATATTTTATGCTTGCACTTTTATTTAATATTTTTTTACCTTTATATTCCCTCGACAATTTCACATTTAAATCTCTATGGTGAAAATGTTTCATTCTTTACTATAATATTTCATCGATATATTACACCAGCTGTAAAATCATATTTCCCTGAGTTGGATGATAAATTCTCCATAAAATCTTCTCATACTCTTTATTGCTTCAAGATTTCTATATTCTCTTCGAAAACTTTATTCTGGGCTTTATTTTATTTACCTCTGAAATCTTCCTTTTTCATTATCGAGGAGACTTGGAGCCATCTCCCTTCTATATGGGCTCCTCTCTTCGATAAACCTTTGCTACCTTGCAATGTGTCGGGGGTTTTGAAGAAACCTTGAACAGTCTCTCTCCGATAAGTAGAGGTCTCTTCGACGTCATTTTCAATCCCTTCATGTGCCCTCATCCTTTTCAAAGGGACTTTAAATCATTTTACTCCGACATTTGTTTTCTCTCTGATAACTTCTTAAGTATGCCTTCTTATTTCGAGATTTCAGAGAGACATTGAGCAGCCTCATTCCGAACAGCAAAGGTCTCTTCGATGAAATTTTACTAGGTTTAATTGCTACAGTTTTAGGGTTTCTTCTTTGGTGATATGGAAATACAAGAAATGTCTTACTATTGCCCTCTCCACCATTTCTACATAGGTTACCAGCAAAAAGGTTGCATTTTGTCCGATAGTTTTGCATCTGGAAGCCTTTGAGAAGCCTCTGTTGCCTTATTCAATGCAGTCTCATATGCATTTTTTATTTGAGCTTTCACCTTCCTCGAAACTCTATTCCTTAGATTTTCCAATATCTATTTGCAATCTATGAACAAGTATACGCTCATTGCATTGCTTGGTGTGTTTGACGAGTGTGATAACCATGGCTACCAATTGTGACCAGTTCTCTAGTCTGTAGCGTTTTCAATATTTGTGATGGTCTACTTTATTGGTATGAGTGACAACTTTAGCTTTTAAAAAGTGGGCGAATTTAAACATAAGAACCTGTTCATCTAAAAGTTTCGAGTTGTCTAATATTTTCCTCCAACAACAATATTCCACCTGTAATAGTGTTGAGACCTCTTTTCCAAATCTCATCAGTAAACAAGGCGTTCAACGCTGCTTCTTCCCTATCTCTGTCATTTTCATCGAATGATAACCACCATGGTCTTCATAAATAAATTTAAAAAGATAAAATCAATTACGGCTCTTGGATATTGAATAACTCACGTGCCTTGTGTATGCTTCCATACTTTGCGTATATGTCTGTCAGGGCACTTACAACTACAACAGTGAATAAAATTTCACTCCCAATCATGCTTTGATGGATATCATATACCTTCTGCGAGATCTCAGCTTTACGTCTGAGTTTAAGGCATGGCCATTATTTCTACTTCCTACCAATAGCAGCTTGATCAAAATTCTTGTTTAGTTGATATTCATCAAACCCTAATCTTGTTAGATGCCTCAAATACATCAGGTTGATTAGATAGCTCGAGTATAGTTCTTTGAATATCGATGATCTCATTTGGACTTGACATGAGGATTTGACTTTATTTATCATCTTGGTTAGAAGCGTTTTGTCTTAGTTTTTCAAGGAGAAATGTCTTTACTGTAGCACATTAAATCTTTTTTATCTCAATAGTTAGTGCTTCTATGGAGAATAATGTGCTTTATATATAAGCTTGAGACTTTCTTTATCTATGGTTCTTGTCTGGGTTGCTATGCATATGCTTTTACATTTGACATTTTATCAAGCCTTTTCATGTTTGATCAGTTCTTCCCTGTCAAGGGATTCAATGCTTCTTTAGATTTTAAATAAGATGATGGTAACACAAGAGTATTTATGAAAGTTGTTTCTGAATCTCTTTATTGAATTGACAATTCCATACTTGATGGTGATATAATGGTATATCCTAACAACCTTTTCTCCAACCAATCACTATGACATCCATCCGAAGAATCAACATGAGCCAAAAAGGTTGCCACATTATCCCAAAGAATTTATAAACTTCAAAGGGCCTAACATAACCCAAACAATGTTTGAGCACACCAAGTTTACTTGGATCCACCCTAAGACATTCTCCTGTATCAACTGCATTTGTGATTGGGTTCCTTGGAGTTCATTTCATTTATTAGACCTCCCATTCTCTTATGCTTTATTAAGATGTTAACAACGCCAATAAATTTATGTGGATCATTAATTAAATAATCAAGGGCTTCAAAATATCTTTCTTTGACTTGGAGTTCACTAGCACTATCAAGATCTCAAGCCACTGTGTATTAGCAATCTTGGACAGGGAAAATGTCATACCCCATTTCATGACATCTTATTTCTTACAACTATTCCATCAAGAATTTAAGATGCACCCTAACCCTGAGTGAGTAGCCATTCTACACTATGATTAGAATGGGTCAAGTGGCTTCCAAAATTGCCTTGGAAAGTTGGTCAAATAGTCTCCATAAGCCATGAAAATGCTGCAAAATATTGATTTATGATAGGGAAGCATGCAATGTCAAATGGATTGGCATGTAGTCATCGAGATTGAAAATTGTTAACCATCAAAGTACCCTACTTGGCATGTTCTAAATACTACATCTATCTAAACTCAATTGAAACTCACCAACATGCCTCTTTGGAAAAATATCAAATTTGATCATGAGAAGTTGTCGTCCTAGAGATTAGTTCATTTAGGTCAAATGAACATGTGTGAAAAGAGTTTTCCATTGATCCATCTTCTTCACAAAATATAAGGGATCAAAGTTGACTTTTGTGACAATTTTCTAGAAGTGTGGATGTCAAAACTATGTAAAACCCATTTGGTTTATGGTTTTGAAAAAATATCAAATGAAGTGTCGAGGCTCTAAAAATTAGCATGAAGGTAGATTGAGATGGGAAGAATCTGAAACAACAATAAGTTCATCATGACAATCTCTCAGTTGATCAATAGTGTCCTCCAAATTTGACCCTTTTGGTAGATTTAACACCATGCAACCAACAAACCTTTTCTGAACCCTCTAACTTGGTACTTTGAAACCTTGTCAAAAATGATCGTAGGAAGCTTAAATAAAGTGTGCTCACTCACATATGGAAAAAAAACATGCTTGCAAAGTGATTTTTCAAAGTAGGTCATTTGACCATGTTTCACAACTATATTTTTGAGCTCTAAAATCAAATTTTTCATCATGGGAACCTAAAATTTTACAAACAATGGTAGGACTTTTCAGGTTTCAACACATCCAAACATTAACACTCTTATGTGGGTAGCTTTTAAGCCAAAATTCAATAACAACCACTGAACCTGTAGGGTATTTGAGGTTTTCTCCATCTATAACAAGGGATTCCAATTTCTTTTTGGCCTCAACACAATGACACAAGTAATAATTTGTTCCATATTTGTTGTCTTCATTTGCAATAATTGCATAAACATGCCCTACATTGATATGTGCAACAAATTAGATGAAATTATTCAACAATACAAATACACTACAAAGTAAGATAACAATAGGAATTTCAAAAACTATGCAAGTAGATATATTACCTAGTTGAACTAGATCTGATATGTGGTCAAAGTCAACCAATGATTCCATCTGTGTTAGTTCCAATGCCATCAGAGGAAAATGCATATGAAGTGGGATAAGATAACTTAACCACCATTTGTCAACCCACTCCTTTTACTCGCACTCATCTGAGGCTTGCATTCTACATGAAGAAAAAAAGAATGCCATCTTCCACATATGGATACTCCATGAACCTGTATTTGAGCTAAGGAAAGAGTGTAGCTCACTTGATCCTATCAATGTACAATAATCCTCATATGGTGCAATGTTAGTATCATCCATCAACCAAAAAAATCTACGAACTGAAGACTTACCTTCATTACATGGACCCATCGAAGCATTACACCACTCAATGATTGATTTTGCATTTTTCAACTTTGCATTGTCTTTATACTTTAACTCTTCTTGTGCTAATGCTCTTTTGACACAAGATCTTGTACCATCATGCTCCCCCTTTCCATGCCCAACCTCACAAAATCTCTACATATGCTAAACACCTGTAATGACATGCATTCTACTCAACCAGTAAAACATCCATGAGTTCTTGAACTATGCTGCAAAATTATTCGACCATATTATATGCTGACTATATGCTATGCCCCTCAAAGCCAAATCACTATAGAACAATTGGAAGCAACCTTGCACGAAATCTGGAGAATGTGTGAGATCATCACTAATATAAAAGTGGTACTCCCTCAATACCTTCCTTTGTCCTCTATACTATCGACTGCATGAATGAATGCTATGTGTACAAATATCAAAAACCTATGTGGAGTTGTAATATTGTGACTGCACCTCACGCTGTGGTTGTAGAGTGTAGTTCTCTGCAAATTTGACCATTGAAACTATGCTACCAACTAGAAAGGTGTCCTTGAATAACTTGAATTGCAAGTCCAACCATCGAGCTCTATGGGTATGTCTTGCATACTCATACACTATACTATCATGAAATGTAGACATAAATTGATACACCGGCTTCTTCTAAACCAAATCACACCTTTTTGCTTGATTTCCATCTTTTGTACGTATGCCATTTTATACTTCCATAACTCTACTAATTTCTTTCCAACTGCATGCGTGATTTCCATATGTTGACATATTAGCATACGTTGCAAGCCACCACAACGCTAACATGAACCATCCAAGCATAGTTTCATGTAGACTATTTGTCCATCCTCTCTTTCACATAAATTTTTTATAAGAACTCTCTTGAAGATGTTGGTGGGGCATGTATGTCACAATCTTGCAAAACATTGTTAGTATGTAAATCTAAACATATAGAACGATAAACATCATAATGGTTAGAAAATTCAATATGTAATCTACAACAACACCTAGTGCGTGTGTGATTTATCTTGACATAAAAATGTTTAAGCATTTCAAAATATCTTTGAAAATTTTAAATTTGAGGATAATCCTCTTGAAATTTATGATTTTTTTTTGTTTGAGTCATATCCAAAAAATGCTTTGGATGTGGCTCACGGTTCTGACTATCGATTCTCCTTCTTACCACATCCCTTTGATTCAAAGATGGCCTTGTGTTATTATTCCAATAGTCTTCAATTAGTGTTCTCAATGCTTTAAAAAATAGTTTATCTTTTTGTGGGAATCTCCTTGAGAATGCCCATAATTCAATTTAATTGTGTCCTCAATTCTTTGGTTCCTTTGAACGACTCTTGATAAAGTTTTTCTATTAATTCTCAATTGTTGACTCGTCTTTCTAATGAGATGAGATCTCCTTGTTTGATTACTTACCAAAGTCAATGTAATGACATGTTGTGTGACATTACTATCTTTTGAGTGTGAGGTCTTACCCACACTCTCATAAGCATCCATTAGAGTCTTCACAATAGTATTTTCACTTGAAGCATTCAATGTTCTCAACCCAAGAATCTTCATGATGTTTCTACACTTTATGCCTCACATCATTTCAACAAATAGTTGACATCTTGTAGTCTCATTTAACTTTTCAAAGAAAAATTTCCAAATCTTATCAGCATATCTTCTACAAGTGTGTTTTGGAATCTTACCTTTCATTGGCTACAAAATGTTCTCATCAATATTAATCAAAAACTTTGGCTTTCTATGCAAAATTCTAGGTGGTGTTCTCCTAGGTACATACATCTCAACATTAGGAATTTCATCAATATTTAAGTGAGATGACCTAGATCGCGTACCTTCGATCGAGGGTGGAATAGATGGCATACCTTGAGGTTGACATGGGGATGGTGGCGTACCTCCTTCCTCAAATGTGAGTGATGATGTACTCTCAACTTGAGATGTGATGGATGGTGTCCCTCCATATTCACTTGCAGTAGATGGTGTCCCTCCATATTCAGTATTGATCTTCAAAATACTCTCTGGAGGAGGAAGCCATTTTCCAATCCTTTGAACCTTTTGTTTAGCCTACCTACCTCTTCTAACACAAGCAGAATCAGAAGTCAACCCCTGTAAGCCCAATATATTCAAAATATCATCATCACTCCTTTCCAAAGGATAGACCACTTCACATTTATCTTCCATTGTTTCCTAGATCATTCCAACAAATCTTTTCCAAACCCACTACACCATCATCTTATCCATACAAAAAGTCCTACAATTCCTTTCTAGCCATATTTTCTAAAGGATGAAGGTAGGACCAATGCACCACACAATTTGGAGGAAAGAATCCTGAGTAGGCAGCCTTCCCAAATTGTTCCAAAACTCAACAAGGGAAGAATCATGAATGTAAGGATGATTCCATACACCCCACCAAAAATGCCAAAGTAGCATAGAAAAAGAATATTGAAAGAACAAATGGGAACAATCCTCCTCACTGCAACCGCATAGAACACAAAATGAAGGACCTTGAAAACCTCGCTTCCAAAGATTGTCCCAAGTCAGACATCTATTCCATGCCAGAGTCCACACAAAGTAGTTACACTTCGGGTAAGATAACTTGTTCCACACATGCTTCCACCAAGGAACCTTCACCCCACCAAACTTACGATCCAACAACTCTTGATACCCACTAGCCACAATGAAGGCACCCTTAGGATTTAGACTCCAACCAAGAATATCCTTGTCCCTAAGAGAGTTGCATTATCAACCATTCAAAATATTTTGAAGCTCTACACAATCCTCCTCCAACCCAACAGCAAGCCAATCACTAGGGTCCTTCTACCTAGCCACAACCGACTGCCCATAGGGGAGAGAAGTCTCAAAATCAACCACCCTTGACCAACCAACCTCCATGAAGTGCTAGCCTAGATTCAACAAATTAGGATATTGGTGCAAAATGGGGGGAAAGCCATCCCAAGAATTGGACGAAAAGAGTGCCTCAGTCCCCTTATTACAAACCCAAAACAATCCCTCATTGATCAACACAACCCCTTTCTTAATCATTCTCCAAATCACAGAACCTTTCCCCACCAAAGAATAGCAAGGGACCTCCTCCTTTAGCACCCCTTGAAGGTACTTGTGAGATAAAATCCTAGCCCAAATATGATCCTATTCCAAACACCATCTCCAATAAAGCTTTACAGCCAATTCCAACCCAGTCAGAGTCAACTACCGCAATCCAAGATCCCCAAACTACTTTGGGCTACACACAATATCCCACTTCACAAGGCTCCACTTAGAAGAGGACAAGTTGCTCGACTATAAGAATTTTCTAGCCAAAGAATCCAGATCCTTAACAAAACCAACCAGAGCCACCTGAAGCATACTTCTATAAATGGGAAGAGCCTACCCTACTGATTTAAGCAACTGAACCCGCCCAACAAAGGAAAGCCATCCATGAGTCCAATGATTAACCTTCGCATGAAACTTGTCAAGAATATTCTACCAAGACTCCCTAGGAAGACTACTAGGAGAGATAGGAATGCCAAGATAAATTAAAGGAAGAGACCTAATCTGAAATCTTAAGATACGAGCAATCCTTTGTTGAAGGAGCCTCAAAGTATTGAAGAAGAAAATAGAAGATTTCTCCTCATTAATCAATTGATTAGAAGCTACAAAATAAGTATCCAAAGCCTTGCACAAATTTGTAGCTTCTCTAACCTTAGCCATAACCATCAAAGTAGTATCATCTACAAATTGCAAGTGAGACTGAGGAAGGAACCCATTTCCCTATGTCCATCCCTGAATAAGACCCAACTCCAAATTACGCTTCAACAATCTCCCCAAACCTTCAGCAAGGAGAATAAATAAATAAGGAGAGAGAGAATCTCCTTGTTGAAGGCCTCTAGATGCAACAAATAGAGAAGAAGACTCACCATTTATCAAAATCGAAAAGGAAGTGGAAGTAACATATCATGGCAAACCCATTGAACTCACCAACAAAACCAAAGTACAAGAACTTTGTGCAAGGAAGGATCACTTTGATCGCATTTCATAGGCCTGCCATATCCAAACTTTGATGAACATAGCCTTTCCTTTGGGAGGTGATGCTATGAAATATAGTTTCAAGAGAAATGACCAATTCCCATCTAGGAATTTTTCTCAATTCTCCACAAACCACTTCTTTTGTTCCCAAGAGATGAAGTCATGGTCTTGCTTCATCGCTCAACTCCTTTCAAAAATCAACTTGGGAAACATTCATAAAACTACATTAAGGGAGTATAGTATTTTTAAAACCTCTCTTTGATTTTAAGCCCCCTTGCTGTTTGGGAATGAGAGCTTGTGTGGGATGGTAGACTTCAAAGCCCTCATCATTTGCTTATTCCTTTAAGACTCTCAAACCACTTCCAATAAGTCCAACTTAATGATATCCCAAAACTCTTGAAAGAATTCAATTGGAAATCCATCAGGGCCTGGAGCTTTTCCTCTCTTCATCTAAAAGACTGTAGCCTCCAATTATTCCAATGAAATGAAGCCCAAAAGGTGCTCATTCATCTCCCTCGTAATCAAAGAAGGTATACGAGACAAAACATGATTTTATTCCTCCAAAACATTTTGAGAATCCTCTAAATAAAAAGCAAAGAATTGTGAAGCTTCTTCGACATATTTTCTGCTGAATGTAAATCGCTCAACCTCACATTCCCAAGGAAAAAAATAATGAGTAATTACCATGTTCTCAGTTTCAATCGAACAAGAAGAATGTAATATTTTTATTCCCCCTCCCAGAGGCCATCATTCCAAGACTGCCAGTATCCCATAATAGTGGTTTACAATTTTGGCCAACCGACACTAAACATTATTTTAACCAAATCTTCACATTCTGCACCTATAGCGGCTAAACTCAGTGGAGGAATTAAATATGCAACCAGAGTCCTTACTCAAATTCTTTGTCTCAGATTCTAAAATATTTTTTTCAAAAATTTTTGTAATCAAATCTTCTGTAATTCTTTCCATCTCCCAAATTAGAAAATAGATTCTTTTCAGAAAACAACATTTTTAAAAAATGACGCACACCGTATAACGCATAACATTTTTTCCATGAACGATAAAATTCTAATTCTTTCAAATTTAGATTTGTAACTCTGATATCTAGTGCTTCCACTTGGTTAGATAGTTTTTTATTGAATATTTTTTCCTTAATCAAGCTTCAAAGTCAAACCGGCCTGGCTAACTGCATTTACAACACGACTCGGTGATAACGGAATTTTGTATTAAGGCCGTAACTTAATTTAATTTTTGTTGGATCGTAAGGACTCCTTAAGACTGTGCACTCATATTTTCAAATTTTTATAATCTTCTTATTTTTCCACATGAAGAAACAAAGAAATTCATTTCATGAAACCTATGTTTAATGTGTGTTCTCAAAACAAACAATAACAAACCTAAAACATATTAAAATTATATGTCTCATTGACAGCTTGTTTTATAAACATAATCACTGAAATAAATTTTAAATGAATTCATTTGATCCCTAAAAATCAAAACTCAAAAAGTGATTTTTATCAAGATTTTGATAGGAAAAAGCAGACTCATTTATAGGTATGGCTTCTGAAACTAGCTTGTTCTGATCCAAGGCTTTGATCTTAAGGTGATTTGATCAAACCCTTCAATTGAATCCTTAAAATGGAACTTTTTAAGGCTTAAATCATTATATTTCTAAAATATGTGATTTTAGCTAAAAATTCGCTCCTCTCTGAATTGTAAAACCATCATTATGATAGCTGCAGACTTTTGTTTCCAATAGATCTCCTCACGTAGCTTGCACTCCTCTAGAGATTTCAAAGCCCTCACCTCCTTCCTGAGTAAATCCTTTGAAAGGCCTAACTCCCTTATCTCTCGAGTAATGAATCCAAGTTACCTTGAGCAGAAATCTTAGCATGAAGAATATTTCCAAAACACTACCTGTTCCACCGTTTGAGCTAGTACTTCACATATTACAACATTTTGGAGAAAGAATACATAGTAGTGCCATGAGCAGGTCTCCCCATCCACCACCATTTAGCCACAAACTCTTACAAAGAAGGATCTCTCAACCACATAAGCTAAAAATTGAAAGAGGGGGAGCAAGCCACACAAGCCAAAGAAATTGATAATTTAATAGGCCAGTGATCCGAGCCCCTCCAGTCAAGAATCTCAGAACAAGTAGACCATAGACCGCCAACCTAGAAATAGGAAACCAAGAACCGATCAAGTCTCTCAGCAATACAATCCTCTCCCACTCTCTTATTGTTCCAAGTAAACTAACCATTACTTGGATTAATACCAACAAGATTCAAAGCAAAAAAGTTTTCACAAAATAGAAAGACCAAGGGCTCCAACCTCAAAATTCCACCCTTATTTTCCTAAGGATCAATAATGGCATTGAAGTCACCTACAATAATCCAAGGATAAAGAGGAGTAGAGCTACAAATACACCTAATATAAGATCATAGGAATTGCTTACCGAGAAAATTGGTTGGAGCATAGATGTTGGATAAAAGAACTATTTCTCCCGTTTCTAAGCACGAAGCAACTGTTGAAATAAAAGACTTATAGGACATCCACCAAAGAGGGTGAACCTTCAAAGGATTCCATAAACAAGCCACACCCCCAAGATTACCTTGGGCACCAATGCACTGGCATTGGCCTCGTCCCCAAATTTTAGGTACCAAACCACACATATTCTCAACAGACAACTTAGTTTCTTGTAAAAGAAGCACATTAGGAGAATGAATTCTCACCAATTCCTGAAAAAAAAATTGTCGAGGGCCACTATTCAAGCCCCTTACATTCCATGAAAGGATGATCATTTATGAGGGTTGGAAAAATGAGTCAAGAGTCTTAATAGATCCTGACTCCACCAATGATTCCCCCATCAACTTGATTTTCTCTAAATCCTTCTTTCTCCCAACCTTGGAAGACTTCTCAGCCACCCCTTTTTTTAGATCTTTTTGGTGAATCCCCAATGTGGGAGAAGTTGTGATTGATTTTCCCGAATCGAACCCCATTTTCACCAATGAAGGAGTAGCCTCCCCCCACTATTCTTCGTAGCAACGAGAACCTCAAGCCCCACTGAAACCAACATATTGATATCAGAGTCCATATTCAAAGCACTAACATCCTGTGAATTTTGAATATTATCAACAATATTACCCTCCTGAACCATGTCCAAACCACCTTGATCCAAAGCCATCATACTCGGGTTCACCTCTTGTTGACTAAGGTCATCCAAAACCTCAAATCTATTGAAAGTGTCCCCTTCCTGTCACTCCTTAAAAGTTCTCTTTTTCCCATGATTCTTATTATGGGCCTTAATTGAAATGAAACCCGCTGTAATTGCAACATCACCAATAATGGGAGCCTTGCCTTTGTCAACCTTAGGGGGGTTGCGAGGAGGCTAAGAAGTCTGAGACTCAAAGGATTTGTTCCTTGGATGTCTACACTACAAATGACCATATTCGTGACACAAATGATAACGGAAAGGAAAATTCTCATAATCAAGTTGTTGCACCTAATAAAATGTACTTGCATGAATTTCCAAAGAGTCTGGAAGAGGGTTACTCAAATCAATCTCCACACAAATGCGAGAAAAATTCATTACCTTTCTATCTTGTGTTTGTTGAGAAGGACCTACTGGTTTCCCCAGAAATAAAGCAACCCTTTGCAAGATGTCATTGCACCAATATTCAACCAAAAATTGAGGAAGACACACCCACACCGGAACACAATTCGAGAGCTCCTCCAAAGGATCAAAACCAGCATGCCATGGCTTAATAAATAAACCAATTTGGTTGTGGAAATAAGGCCCACCCTCGAAAACCCTATTACAATCCGCCATAAAGTTGAAAACAACCATGAAATAACTATTAACCAATAGTATCAATTCCATTTCACCCTTTGGGGCCCAAGTCTGCTAAGCTCACAACTCCAAAAATCAGAGCGAGACTTGCATTCTCATGAATTTGCATATCAAAGCATGCTTTGAGAAATATTCAAAGTCCTCCACAATTGATTCTAGTTGAATCGCCAACATCGGCCTTTCTTTGCTTCTTTCCAGACAACCGTTGATTTTCAGGATTCGAGGGCCTCTAGATAGAGAAAACCTTCCAACCCCAGAATCAAATAAATTGTTCTCAATCACCTTCATTGAAGGAGAAGGAGACTTCGCTCCAAAAGCAACATGAAAATCCAAAGAGGATGTAGGCCCAGAAGCTTCCCCTGCATCCATTGGCAAGAGAAAAAAACCGTGCCCCTAAACCACCCTACAACTCTTTACTGAGCTGACACAAGCAGCAAAAAGAACACCACCTCATGACCTTGAATCAAGTACCACACTATCAAAATAAGAGAAAAGAAAAACCCTTAAAGCTTCCCCGACTACACCAAGCACCACCACGCAACAAAGGCACAAAGAAGAGCAACATGCAGTGAAACACACAATAGAGGAACTTCCCCTGAGAAAAAACATGCCTCCACACCACCAAAGACCCCTTTCGTCCAAATCCAAACACTAAATCAACCACGACTAAAAGGCACAACCAGTGGCACCAAGAATCCCTTAAATCCTCCTGACTCAACACCAAACACTAACTCGAACAACAATGAAACAAAGAGAGAAAGCTAGCAGATTGAACACACCCCCACAACACAAACGACCCCCTAGCAGCATCGACCAACCAACAACAACAAAAAAAACACAAAAAATAGCATGCATGAGCATATTAGGCCATGTAGGCCGCAGCCAGGCTGCAAGCCTGCACAAGAACTCCTCCCCTGCGTGCCATCTCTATCAAGTTCAAAAATATACATTTTTGTTAAAGCTAGTAATATGAACACAATTTTTATATGCAGGTTACGATAGCCTTCAATATTAATTTATAATGTTAATTATAATATTAATTAATAAATTATATATAATTATTATTATATTATATATTATCTATTTATAATTAATATATATATATATAATATTTTTTTTTATACATAAGTGAAGGATTATATTGATATAGCAAAAATTTACAATAGCTTCTTCCTTGCAGGCGACCAAAATGCAGAGACTCTCTGCCCCTGTTCATTTACAATTCCTTCCCCAGACCATATATAGACACCAAAACTTGTTTAACAACACATGAGAGTAAACTTTAGTCAATACATGACACACTAGGCTAGAAACTTATGAAATTTATACCAGGAAAGACAACTGACACCCAACACTGTTACCATATGCACTAAACTATGTACCAGAAACATTAACTTTTTAAAAGAAATATAACCACAGACCTAGCTGGACTGATCCATACCAAGGAACCCGTTAGCTTGGGCGAATGCCCTAAAATCTAGAACCCAGCTTCCACCATGAGACTGAGGAAGCTTCATCACCTTTTGCAAATAATCTACCCCAATTGCAACCATCTGTTTGTGCTCCACAAGCGTCATGCCCTTAAGGTCGAGCAGGAAGGAGTAATACTTAACCACTTCCTTCGACATATGAAGTAAGGCCATATCATGCAACCGAGGGACACCCATTCCTGGAGTTATAGCATAGAGGAATTCATCTAAACCAACCAACAGGTCCGAATTAAAGAGCCTCCTCATCAAAGCCTCGACTTCACCTTTCGACATTTTGATGTCCAATATGACCGCCAAGAACAACAACGTTATGTTGGTGTCCACCCTATATGTTTCTCTGTCTTACAGGAAACCCTTCACAAGAATTATCTTCACCGCAACTAAGATGAGGGAATCAAATATTGAGAATACATTTGAGACACTAATCAGTGACTGCCCCACGAGACACAATCTGCCTCACCATTCTTTCCAATTATATCGGTGTATCAACACCTATGCTCATCAAAGTCTTGATGGGCATTCACACCACAAACTTTGATCGCTTGCCCATTGTTCTCCACAGATGCAAATGCTCATAATATCTGCATTTACACAATGTAGGCGATGAATAAATGAATGTCAAGCCCCTTGAAAATGTGTGTTTATCATGTAAGGTGTCAAGGTCATTCCTTACTATTATTACACTAGAAAAATTTGCGTGTGTCGTGCTTAATACCAACCTGTTAACAATGTATAATCCTCAGCTCACACGTGAAAATCACATTGTAGAATCTCTATGCAGGTGTGAAAAGACAAGCCAAGCTTCCAAATGCAAGTTTTGTAGAACACCTAACACAGCCATCATTAAATCGACAAGACCGCCGAGTTAGATGGAAACCTATGAGTCATAATAACACTTACACCCACCCCTTCTCGCATAAGCATCAACATTGAGGTGGCCGCTAATAGTTCCATGTCGCTCATACCAGCCAAGTCAGCGATAACCAGGGTTGCTCTCACACCTCCGTTTGTGAAGAGCAACAACAATGTTTCAGTGTCAATGAATTGGAGTGATTGTTAGCAAGTCAATTGCCACCTTTGATTTCACCCCGAACTTCCCACACCAAATAGTGTGAAAAGTTGCCCACCTAGCCTCTCACCTATTTTATAATAATATTTATTTTTTATAATTATAATAAATTAATTATGTTATATCAAGATTAATTAAATTAATTAAAATATGTAGATATAATATATACTATAATAATTAATTAATTATATTATAATTATACTATAATATATATTACTATAATACTCATTAATTTATTATAATAATTAATTAATATATCCCGCAGTAGTCTGCCAGGGTGGCAGGTCGACATGCCACTGAGGCAGGTGCTCGGGACATTCTTCCTAAGCTGGCGCGGGTGGGAGGATTGGGTAGTCGTGAGGCGTCAATAAATGTGAAGGATAATTCGCAGGGGATTGCATTGAAAGGAATGACGACAACAATGGTGTTTTAATTGCCAGTGGGCTACGAAAATATGAGGTGATGACATCCTCGCACGTATTATGGGTGGTGAAGGCTTTATAAGGTTGGCCTCACCTTGCATTTTTCAACTAACAGTCATGGAGACACTGGTCTGCCTCAAAGCCTCCTGCAAGCTTTGGGCATTCTTGGGCCACATCTCCCATTGCAGGCTAAAGTTAGTGTTTAAGGATTGGGATCCCTTGGTGCTAGAGGTTGCGTAGCTGCTTTTAGGGAGCGAATACATGGCTTCTACAGAGAGATATTGGACAAACACTGACATAGTGTTGCATTTTGTTGCCTACCTTCTGGACTTGGAGGTCCCCAAGGCTGTGGCTCTCCTGATGGCACACAAACTAGTCATGAGCGATCTTTTGGGAGTGGTGGAAGATGTGATAATAATTGCTGAATTGGGTGTTGGTCTCCCTCGGCCGAGGGACATGAACAAGGCTCTAATTCTGGGGGTTGCAGTGAGACGTTACCCCTTTCTCCTGGACCTCAAGGGTGAGGCATTGCAAGAACATAGGAACCGGGCCAGGTGTGGTCTTATTTTCCTGAAGCATCATCTGTATCTCGAACCAACAGGCAGAGTGGATTAGTGCTAGCATTTCTATGAGTATTGGATGGCGGAGAGCGTGGAGCTGGATGAGTAATGGTAAGGTGACGACCATTTTTTTGGAAATCATTTGAATTTTGCTCTTGTGTGGGCAGGTAGTTGGTGGCTCTTTTGGTGCAGTGGGGCTCGCGGGTGTGGGCGGTGGTCGAATGTAGTTGGAGTGGTTTCGAGGCGGCACAGGTGTGGAATGGCGTTTCTAGTTTTGGGTAGGCGCCACAATCAAGGTGGTGAACAATGTAATACCTACGTCAATGTAGATAGGTTGTTTTGGTTGGGTTGTTTTGTGGGCTGGGTGGTTGTGTGTCATGGGTGTAGGGGGTAAGGTGTTGTAGAAGAAGTTTGTAAGGGTTTTTTTTAGTTTCTCGATGTAAGATGTCTACAATGACAAAATATAACCTCTTTTTGAATATCAATAAAATCATATTTATGTAAAAAAAAATTAATTAATATATTATTATAATAATATTATTTATCATAATGATTATAAAATTAAATTAAATTAAATCATTAAAAATAATAAATAAATATCTCTCAATATTATTTATATAGATTTATTTTAATTTATTTTTTTAAAAAGGGGTAAAATTTTTATTGAAATTCAGAAAGGACTATTACAAAGAAAGCAAAGGACTGAAGTCCCCAAAACCATCAATTACATAAGAATAAAATCATCCAACTCTATATCCATCCCTATCTTCAGCAAGAATTCTCTCCAAATCATGGCGAAGCACTCGAGGAACCAACTCCCACTCCTCGATTCTCCAGCCAACTAAATGTTTAAAAATCCATTTCGCCAAGCAGTCAGCAGCCCTATTCCACTCCCTCGAAATATGAACAAAGGTCACCATAAATCCAACCACGAACTAACATACAAAATCTGTTGCACAATCATAACCAACTACCAACTAACCCCCACCACTTTTTTCTCAATGAGCAAATTGATCAAGACCTGTGAGTCAGAGTCACATATGATCTTTCTCCACCCCAAAGCATAAGCTCTCTCCAAAGCATAGAGAATAGCCATCCCTTCCATAATGTTGATAGTCTGTGTCCCCTTGTGTATTGAGAAGGTATCAGCAGGCCCAAAATTGCCCCTTGAGGATCCATCAGTATTTATCTTCAGAACACCATCAAGAGGGAGTTGCCAACTACCAACCCTATGAATTTTCTTCTTAACCTTTCGTCCTCTCCTAACACACACATAAGTCATGGATAACCCCTAAATCCCCAATCTCTCCACCACCTCAACGTCCCTTCTTTCTGGAAGGGAAAAATCACATCACACTTAGCCTCCACAATATCTTGAATCATGCCCAATACTCTCTACCAGACCTACTGCAGAAACTTCTTCTCTTCATGAAAGATACGCCGATTTCGTTCTAACCAAATCTGCCACAGCATGAAGATAGGCCCCACAAACCACACATCCTACAAGAAGGAAGCCAGAGAGGGAGGCCTACCAAACCATTCCAAAATTCAATCAAGGAGGAAGCATGAACACAAGGGCTCTGCCAAACACCCCACCAAAAGTGCCAAAGCTGCATAGTGAAAGGACAACAAAAAAACAAATGAGTAGAGTCCTCGGCAGCTCCACACAAAACACAAACAAAAGGGCCCTGGAAACCTCTCTTCTGAATATTATCCCAGGTCAAACACTTATTCCAAGCCAGAGTCCAGACAAAGCAGTTACACTTTGGCCAGAAGAACTTGTTCCAAACCCTCTTCCACCATTGCACTTCCTCCCCAACCCTCCTGCGAGAGTCCAATAACACCTGATATCCAGAAGTGATAGTATAGACACCCTTAGGATTAGGAGACCAAGCTAGTACATCTTCATCACGTAGGGAACTACACCGCCGACTAGAAAGGATACCTTGCAACTCAACACCATCCTCTTGCAAACTAACATCGGGCCAAGTATCAGGAGACTTCCATCTTGCCACCTCCAACAACCCACTAAAAGAGAAGGATTTAAAATCACTCACTCATGACCAACCAACCTCAAGAAACCGCTAGCAAAGATTCAACAAGTTAGGAAACTGAGAGATTATGGGAGGTGATCCATCCCAAGAATCGGACCAGAAATAGACTCTAGTCCCCTTTCTACATATCCAAAATAAGCCCTCCTTAATAAGAGCAACTCCTTTCTTGAGAGTATCCGAAATCACCGAGCCTTTCCCCTCAAGGGGATATCGAGGGAGATCAAGCAGAGGGATCCCCGAGAAATACTTGAGAAAGAATCCTGGCCCAAATCTTATCCTTTTCAATGCATCATCGCCAATACAACTTTATAGCCAGAGCCACACCAGTCAAAGCTGACTGCTGTAATCCAAGCCCATCATACTGCTTTGGGCTACAGACCACCTCCCATTTGACTAGACTCCACTTGGAAGAAACCAAACACCCAACCCATAAAAATTGTCTTGTAACCGAATCAAACTCCTTAACAAAACTCATCGGGGCAACCTGGAGCATGCATCTGTAAATGGGCAATGCTTGCACCACTGACAAGATTAACTGAACATGCCCAATAAAGAACAACCATCAATGAATCTAGTGATTAACTTTCGCCCGAAACTTATCCAAATATTTATATAGATTAATTAATTAAGATAGATAAGCTAATATATTTTAGGTTAATGAACTAAAAATCTCTCTCCTCTCAAGTAATACATGCCTCAAAGGGAATACCCCAAACTTCATAGCCCTAAGTTATTTCTAAGACTTTAAAATCCTCATTCCTTCGTTAGAGATTCCTTTCTCAAACGTACCGCTATTTTTAGTCCATATTTGAAAGATCGCTTTGCTGCAGACTTTGTACCGTAAGAAATTCATCCGGAAGCTCACATCAGAACAAGAGATAAACAAAGAAATTTCACTCGCAAGTTGTTAACATCAAGTGACCTAGAACATGGCTTCTTCCGCCGATTCTGGCAGGATGCAAAGTTTTCTCGAAGTAAGCAAGCCCAAGCCGCTTCCTGTGTTTAATCTTTTTAAACGTGAATTATCATTGTGTTTTTGTTACAGGTCGTCTGTTAAGATTTTCAAATTTCAATAAAGGATACACTATTACGTTTTCTATAAACAAAATACAAAATTTTCGTTTTGAGTGGTGTTATTTTCTTATGTGGAAGCATTGCTTTCACCCCGTTGTGACAGTAGGCAAACTCTGTTTTTCTTGAACTCAAAGCAGTCCTTTTTAGGGTTTCTTCTGCCCAATGAAAGAAAAATCTCTTGCTTGCTTCCTTTGGTCGGGGTCATCGAGTTTAGGGTTTAAGGGTTGAGGGCGCTTTGAGTGATCAAGAAATACATATTGAAATAATGTTGGAGAAGCTGCAATTAATTTGCAGATGCTACTCACTCAAAAGTTTGTTAATGAGAAACAGATATGGGTCGCCTCGAAGGTTATACTAATTGGCAATGCATATTTTAAGAATTCATTGAGTTGGAATTCAGCTGGGGAAAACACGTCCCTTGGGTTTAGAAGTGTTGGCAAGGCTTGCGTTATCACGAGCTTTGTCCTAGGATTCAAATTCAAAGAGGTATAATTTTGAACAATAGCCATAAGGAAGAGCGAATGTTCCTCGGTCTCACAAGGGCGTTTCCTATGCCCATGATCTGTGCCGGCTAGACTGTGACCTAAAAGATTAGGGCATCGTATAATCCCATGCTAGCTAGGCTGTGACCTCGAAGATTTCCTACCTAATATGGCATGTGACATGTGAGTAACATTCTGCTAAGTTTCAACATGGTTCCGGTAAGGTATTGAAAAGCTTGAGGGAAAACTCAGGGAATATAAGATTTATGGTTGATCACAAAACAATGGGTGTTGTCTTTGAAATCACAGAATCCTTACTATTTGTGAAAGTTTGGACAATAGGGACATTAATGTAGACGCTCTTTGCTAATTGCTGGACAATCACATAAGCTTTTTGCCTATGCTCCCCCAAGTTTCCGGGATGGGGATGGTAGGGGATGGTGGGATGTGGCAGGGGACAGCTATTGAACAAAGGGAAATTTTTAAAAATATACATTTTTTTCAAATATTCATATCAACATTGATAAAGCATTCATACATAATATTAGACTTGAATTGAGATTTCACGTGAGAATTGACAAACAAATTAACAAAATTTAAATGCTTTCATTGGCAATGTGCTTAATACATAATATTAGACTTGAATTGAGATTTCACATGAGAATTGACAAACAAATTAACAAAATTTAAATGCTTTCATCGGCAATGTGCATACATATTATATAAGAATTACAACCAAATGCCCAAAGGTTGCAAGTTTCAACTATAAAATGACAATAACATAGAAAATATATAGCTGTCCCTAATCAGCAGATGCATTTGGTTGGTTTGTATCAAAATTGGAGCTCGAGTCAGAGTCACTACCAATATAAAGGGTTGCCTTAGACAATGGAACCCCAACCAATCCCTCCCGTCTCTCCTCCTCATCAATCTGTATAGCATTTTTGAGATCAACATCCCAATGTAAGGTTGGAGTTTGATGATATTGAGGGATCTATTGATCCTGTAGTCGCAAGGCACTATGTACGACCGCCAACTTCTCCAATTGTCTAGAGGTAAGGTTGTTCCTCTTGATTGATTGGATGAAGCTATATATGGATCAATTCCTCATTGCAACTGAGGAGCTCAACTTGTGAAAGAAGACGAATGGCAAGTACCCTTAACTTTGGTGCATCTTTGCCATGCCACATCCACCATCCAATAGGGTCAATTTGAGCTAATGTAGGTCTATCTATCCTAGCCTCTAGTTTGTTGAAGGTTGGAACACAGAGATTGATAAATGCAAGCCATTGTGTGCAAAGTAAAGCGGATTCCTATTCAGTATACATTTTTCAAAGGGCCTTCATGAACCCTTCTTTCAACTCTTCATCATGAGATGGAGGCACTCTTCCAAGCTTAGCTACATACCATTTGGGATTTAGAGCATAGGCTGCCATATAAAGCGGGGTGTTCATAGCGTTCCATTGTCGCATCACAATGGGCCTAAGATACTCCTCATAAAATCCCAAAGTAGGGTCCTTGCTATGAATTGCTTGCTTCATCCCATAGATGAAAAACTCACCAAAAACTTGCGAGTTTTTCTAAAAACTTGAACTCTTAGCAAAAAAACTTGGCCTCTTAGGAAAAAGAAACTTGTGGCCGGAATAAAGGCAATTTCGATTAATTTTTTGCTTAGCAAAATGATGTGTTCCATGAAGTTTTGTGTGGCTTTGATGGTCTTAATCTGGGTTTTTTGTTAATGCAAAATGATGTACACAATGAAGGTTTGTGTGGTTTTGGAGGTCTTAATTTGGGCGGGAGCGTGTCAGGAGCACTGCCCCCGAACCCCATGAGGGGCGCTACCCCTCGACCCCGCTGGGGGCATTGCCCCCCGACCCCGTTGGGGGCAATGCCCCCAAACCCCCACGAGGTGCGTTGCCCCTTGACCCCGTTGGGGGCATTACCCCTAGACCCCCACAAGGGCGCTGCTCTCTCAACCCCTGGGGCGCTTGCCTCTCAATCTCAAGGGCGCTGCCCTCTAGATTCCCACGAGGGGCTGCCCCCAAACCCCCATGAGGGGTGTTGTTCTTGACTTCACTGGTAGTTGCCCCTGTGACTCTACACAAGGTGTCGCCTCGGACCCTACTGCCCCTCAAATCCTCTTGGCTAGTGAGGGCATCACTTTGACTTCAAGTAGTGTTGCCCCCTAGATCATGAGGCACCCCTGACCCCTCAGTGGCTATTGTCCCTGCATTCCCCACACAAGGTGCTACCCCCTCAACACCATTAGCATTACCCCCAAACTCCCATTGAATTCATTTGACTCTCTAGGTGCTCTCTAAGTCCAAGTTTCCCAAGTTTCCTACAAGTCTTCATCTATAATATCTGAAGTTCCCATCGCCTCCCTAGTTTTCACTCATATACATGGGAAAGCAGTAAGATGTACCCTCCTGTAAATATATTAATGTAGTATTTACTTCTTTACTTTTTTACAAAAACAATTTTGCTATTTTCATTTGTTTCGTGACCATCAAGATTAGCTTGATTCCACATGAGGATGCCATTTTGTACCCAATTTGCTTTCAAATCAATCAAATACAACTACACTCAGCTTGTTTCTTTTATGCACTTATTTATTGACTCATTGGATGCATCTTATCATTGAATTTTGCAAAAAAAAAGGCGTTTTTTAATGAAATTTAAGCAATTTTTTAAGTTGTCGAGTTTCTTGCCGAGTTGAGTTTTCCAGGCTTGCCAAGTTTTTGCAATTGGCGAGTTTTTCAACTAAGCAGTTCATCTGCTCAAGCATGCTATCAAAGGTCTCATAAATCACTCCAAGGCTAGGAGAGTTAGTATCAACATGTCTTATTACTTCCACAATAGGCTTAATGAAGAAGCAAACATATCTACAAGTGCAAACAAGTTACAAAAATTAAAATCTTAAAAAAGAACGAATTTTTTTTACAAGTTAGAAACATTAATAAATTAACATTTTAAATATTAAATAATATAACTAGCAATTTTCTTACCTCGTTGTAGACCACCAGTCATCATCAAGGATATTTTGTTTCATGCTTCTTCCTTTTGGTGTGCTTGCATTTGACTATCTACCTCACTTTGAATTAACCACCATTAATCGTAAAGCCTCTTGGACCTCAAGCATCTTCTCTAATAGAATAAAATAACTAGCATATCTAGTATCCACGGGCTTGAGGAATTCCTTCATCGAAAAAGTTCTGAACATAGTAAGTGAATGTGATGGTTGCAAATGAACATTTGCACATCTCTAGCCTTTAACACCATTGCCTACATTCAATCTATCTTCCTAATGTCCTTCAAGGTATTGTTCAATGCATGAGCACAAAATTGGGTCCAAAACATATGCTTTTAACCACCCTCCACCATCAAGCCAACTAACTCACATACATAGGCTGAATTGGTCACTACTTGTACAACATTAGAGGCTCCAACTTCCTTTATAGCATCTTTCAAACTTTGAAATTGGAAGTTTGCATCCTTCCTTTTTCCCTGAACAATCAAAAGCCCTAAGAAAATAAGAGCCAGCTAAACTTGTGACAATAATATTGATGAGTGGCTGATGTTTGATGTCAGTCCACCCATCCATGATGATGGAGCATCCATCCCTTATCTAAGTTTGTTTCATCTCTTCCATCAACACATTCACCTTGGATTATACTCTATCTAGGACAGTGGTGTGTAACTTACATTCTCCTGGTGGGACAAATGAGGGACCGACAACTATGACATCTTTGAACATTTATTTAAAATATGGTGAATGTGCCACATGAAATGGTATGATATGAGCATAAAAAATTTTAATAATAGAAGAATCAACCACATCTTGCAATTGTATGTTATACATATCTGCAACACTAGTAGTTCTCTTCTTTCCTCTGATAGAAGTAGAAAGCTCTCCCCCTTGAATTCCAACATCCATGGATCTTGTAGGCAATGACACACTAGGCTGCAAACTCTCCAATGGAATTCCTTTCTTTCTTGTCTCCCCATCCACATGCAATCTAGTTGCCTTAGCCTTCTCAACTGTAGTTATAGTTTCACAACCTTTCACACCTTGACCACCTATCCACAAAAGATGTAATGTCCTTTTCCTTTAGATCTAGGGTTTTGAGTTAGCTCAATAATTAAATGAAATCACAGAGAATTTTTCCAAAGACATGGACTGCTGTTTGTATGAAGTATGCTGCTCAAATACTACTATTAACTTGTAAACGTTGCCATACCATAACAATCTGTAGATTCATAACTGGGACATCAAAAGTACAATAAATAAATGCAGATCTGATTATAGGGCATTAAACAGTCCTTACTGATTACATAATGTTTACACACAGTCCTCAATGACTTGCAACCTTTCTAGAAACAATATACATGTCTGCTGTTGAGAGGTATGTCTCAGCAAGTCCCTGTGCTGAGTGGATGATTGACTGGTTGGAAAACAGTACAGACTTGTGCACCTTATTTAGACACTGTAACCAGCCTCTGTGAGGGGCGATGAAGTGTAATGAATGCTGATTTTCACTGATTTCCATGGGAAATTATGGCACAATCCTCTCCAGTCCACAAAATTGCAGTAACTCTAGGCAAGCGGCCTTCCAAACCCTAATCACCAGGCCAAAAATAGTGATCAGACCTTAATTTGCAGCTCCAGCAGAGGCGAACAGACCTCCAATTTTAAGCATAGCCCCTAGAACTGCCCCTACAGCCTGTTGGGACCATCTCCTTTGTTCACTAGTTAATTAAGGATTTGGTTTTGCATTTAATGCACCATTAGAGTGATGTGAAATGTGTACAATGCCTATAATTCTCAATAGTGGAAGCATACTCAAACTGGATGTTCCCAAGGTACTATAGGTGGACATTGAAGATATCCATCTACTTGCCAGCAAATTTGACAGGAAACCTTCTTACCATGTTTGTAGGACTGCAAGCCGAATTGTGTATACAATGGCTATTATGAGCTTTGGAAATGGTGGTTCAAGATTTATTCCAAAGACCCTGTTAACTTTAGACAGTGTGAGATGACAATGGTGTTGTTTTTGTGTGAATTTGAATATCAAGAGATGGAGTTTGAGACCATAGAAAGGTATAATTTTAGTTGATCTTGATTTCCCTTACATTCTTCCCCTCATGGATACCTAGGGTGAGAGTTGGTGTGCCCTAGGGGCAATTTGTGTGTATTTACTATAATCTTTGGGATGCAAGAGTACATTATTAATGGGGTTACGATGACTGGGCATGTCACTCAAGGAGAGCCATCATTGATCCCTTTTTTGGGATCCCACCATAACTAGTTAATATAATGCGTCTTAGGGTAAGACATTAGCCTACTCCATGGCCATGGTCCTTTGTTGACTGGTGCATTTACGCCCTGCATTATGCAATGGTGGATGGGTTGAGGAAAGTGTAAGAAGCCTATAACTTTTCCAGTTGTAAGGAACCTTCTTGATTAGTGGGTAGTGCAAACCAGAATAAATGCTTCAATTGATATTGGCCACTTTGAGGGGGCAACCTCCTATTACAATAATTTTTCAAATGCTAGGTATCTTTCCTTGATTACACATCTCTTAGCCATAGGAGATAGTCATATGCTACCTACTATTTTTTGGGATAAAAGAAAAGAAGAATTAAGAGAGATCCTTTCTTGAATACACAACTCTTATTTATTGGAGATAATAAGATTGTCATATGCTACCAAATATATGTGGGATTAAAGAAAAGAAGAATTAAGAGAGATCCTTTCTTGAATACACAACTCTTATTTATTGGAGATAATAAGATAGTCATATGCTACCAAATATATGTGGGATAAAAGGAAAGAAAAATTTAGACGGAAGTGACACAAGAAGAAGATTAAGAGATGAGAAACAATAGAAGAAAATGCTAGAGGTGGGGATTTATGACACCAATACCCTGCTTCTGCATTTTATAATCTCCTTTATTCCCGTTGTTAACTTACAACTCCCAACCTATATTATGGTTGTTTGACACTTACCCATCAGCTTTACTCTACCTATCTTACCTTGTGGAGCATTAGATTGTCATTCATGGAGGACCAGTCAAACACACTCATTGATGTTTGTAGCTCCTTGAGGAGGCAAAAGAGTGCATGTTTATTCACAGATAAAATGAAGAATATTTCTTCCAAGGTTTGACACCAACAACATTTACCAGTGAATTGAATGAGAAAGACGTCTTTGTATATTTATATAGGTGGCCATCATATTTGGTGTTCTCACAACTCCATATCCCAAGTCCTTGGATCATTTGTGACGAGGAGGGATGGGTTTAATGTTGTAAATAAGTCTCATTCTGCAACTACAAATACTGCTCGGGTAGTTGTAAGGCTGTGCTGAAGTTGTTGGCAGTCATGCAATGTCCAAGTGGGACGCATTGGAGGATATTGAAGTTCAGCTTCATAATGCCCTTGGAATAGTTACTAATCAAATGATGATTTTTTCCTGGATGTGATGGCCCTAAGCCTAATGTGCATGTTTTGGATAGGATGCTCTGAAGTCTCAGATTGCTTCTCTGGTCAAAATCAAAAGGCAACATGTGAGTTGCTGGGAAATCTCTATTAGAGGGGAGTTTTTTCTTCATGGAATAAGCATTGTATCTGGAGTACAAGCATGTACCTGGAGATCTAATGGAATGCCATGCCTGCTAGTTTAATGGTTTATGAAGTTTCTATGCTGATGGACTATATCTGTTTCTGTGTTTGTGGTTATATATGGTCTTTTATGAGCAACGACAGTGTTACTATACCTATTTTTTCACTGGAACAGTCCGAGTTGGTGATGGTTGTTGGCTTCATTGTATATTGATTTTATGCTAGTTGTTTCTAAGATTTGGAAACTTAATTGCTGTATTTTGTCTCTGTAAGTCATATTGATGGTCAGTTGCTCTTAGTTTTGGTAGTTTTAGGATAATTAACAGCTTAGGTTTTATCTATCCTTTTCATGATGCTGTCACATGGTCCTCCCTACAAAAACTCTTTTAACTCTTAAATGAATATAAACATTTTTTTGTTTTAAATGCTTGTTCTTCAAAGTCCGATATTTAAATATATATTGGAATTTTGGGAGCCTTTGTTCTCTATGTTTTGTTTAATAATTTTCGTTCTGTTTTCTCTTGTAAAGAACATGCAATCTTGCATTCCAGATGCAACAGTCATTATTAAATTTGGCTTTCATACATCCTATTTGCTTATGTTGTGATTGTAGTTATGCAACCTTAACGTATGATAAGAGTTCCACATTTCAACACTGTGCCCTAATGCTAGTTTATTTGACAGTTCCACAAAAGTAATTGCATTTTTCTTTTTCCAAATGTTAAGGTAAATTGTATCACTAACTAATGACTAGTTTTCCTTTTAAATGCACTATGTTCAATTTCAAACTGTATTCTGCTGCATATTTTGAAAGTTAGAGTCTGAAGATAATCAATGCTTGAATTAACTTTGCACGACTTTCCAATCATATTATCAAAAGTTATATTATACAGATGGGACAAGTATTTGATTTCTCTCTTGACTTTTCTTCACATCTCTTAGAAATTGCTTTCAAACAACTAAATAAGTTAAACATGGAATGACCTATTTCTTAGTGGATCCACTACAGCTATGATGCTCATCATTAGGATATTCCACATCTTATGTAAAATTGGTTTCTCATATGCATATACCTCTTCCATGGTGCACCAGTTCTTTCTTGCATATTTGCACACTCCAACATAATATTGCACATGTAATTAAGTATGTGCCATGGTCGAGTATATAAAGGCGTGGTCATGTGTGTCATTTATTTACCATGTATATATCTTACTAGTATGTAACACAAAGATATCTTGTATATAAAATTTGTTGCATTTCTTTCTACATTTATCATTTGAGTAACTACAGTTGAATCTATTA
>VDFB02376697.1:0-43312 GCA_007258455.2 Sequoia sempervirens
TTTATATGCTTTATCTTTCATAGATATGAATCTTGATCTATGGATAGTTAGTTCTAGAGGATTCATTTGAGGGATGTTATGGCATGGTTATCTCCTTGAGCATTTAAGTTGATGATATCATTATTTGATGAGGATTGTTAGGAGATGGTTTATGGGATGATTTCTAGTTTTTTGGATGGGGGTATGTGCAGGATCATGATGGTCCAAAAACTGGCAATATGATGGATATGTGGCTGATCACTATTTTTTTACCCAAAATTGATGAAACGAAAAGGGTTTTTAAAGGAGATTCTCAACTTACTATAGATATAAATTATGATTTAATTTGAATTTAATAATTAATTATTATTCATTTTCTATTCAAATTATGACTAAAGTCCTAATTGATAGCTTGATTGAAAAACATTTATAGCTTTCAAACGGTACCACATTTTTTTCATCCAAAACATACGCCACATTCTATGCTTCACATACTATAGGATTAAAAAAAGAAAATTTGAGTTTCATGAAGTTTTGACCAAGTTAAGGTGGTTAGACATATTATTTTTTATATTTTTTAAAAATTTGTAATAAAAAATTCATAATTAATTATTTACTTGGAAAAAAATTACAAAAATATATGCATCACATTAGAGCATGAGTACTCTACTTGCATCTAAAATATTATAAAAAAATATTATCATTTTATTGTGGTTAGGGTAGTCAGATAGACACCTACTTCTTATTTTTCCCCTAAAATTTAAGTAACGTTGCATTGAAATTTCAAATTTTCACCAAATGGATTTTTTTTTAAACATACCTAATATTTTAGAAAACTACATCAATTTTCTACATATTGTATTCTTACACATTTTTAAAATAATATAGATAACTTATTAAAAAATTTACGTCAAGTTGCCTAACTCTAATTTTTCTAAATTTTTTGCCACTTAAGGGCCTTTTTTTTCCATGATGATCCTACACATACCCATGATTACTATGAGTATGATCTTCTTGATTATAGAGGCTTACTTCAATGTTGGCATTGTTACATTGATTCATATGTTGTAGTTGATCTATGAGATTGGGTGTTATGGATGTTGTTGAGGCTTTTCATTTGGGGTTGTTTAGGAGATCACACTTGACACAATAGTATGCTTTTGAGGTGTTGGTAGGGGGACATGTTATACTTATAGGTTTCTCTATTCATTGTTCCTTCCTTGGATGTTCATGTTCATATGATTGGGGGAGGATGGCGGCAAAATTTTGTGAGAGATTATGAAACTCTTTGGGTTGCATGTGTGGATCATTGTTATTGTTCTTGGTACTTCATGTTTTGATTTACTTAGCACACCTTGATACAATGTTGATTGGTATACTTGTTATACTTTGACATTACCTATGCAATGGGAGTTCTTGGATATGTATGTTCTTCATTGACAGGTTTTATAAAGGATCTTGGTTGTAGTTTACAGGTTGCATATGTTATTGTCATGAGTTTACTAATGTATTTATACCTTGGAGGTATAGATGGTTGGATGTATTAACATGTGTTGTGGATTCTATTTCTGATCATGTGGGTTTTTCAATTGACAAAAACTTGGTTATAACCTTGGTATTGGTGCATCTTCACCTTGGCATGTTCCTTTTCTTTCATAGGTGGCATGTTGGAGGAAGAGAGGAATTATTGCTTGATATGGTGGTCACTTGGTTCTTATTGTAGGTATCTTGATGGAGCACAAGAGCATGTTATAGATTAATGTAGTTTCATGGTTGGCTATGATGATGTATTTCATTTCATTGATCCCTTATGCAATGTATAAATGAGTGGGAGAATGTTGAGATATGTTGTTGTACAAAATTGCATAAAATAATTAATTATAATGTTGTAATTAAATAATTGTTTAGTTTTGATGCACCTTGGTGGTGTCCATAATAATACTAGGTAATTATTTGGGGTCCACTTGATATTGTATAGTAACATTGTATTATTATTTAATGTGTGGGAGACATGTGATAATAATTTGATATTGGAGAAATATTAAATAAAGTGATGTCTTAATACCCAATTTTAAATAAGGGGCTAGTAGTTTTGTATTCACATGGTTTTGTGGTACATGGTTTCACCTTACCAGTAGTTGTATTGTGTGTGAGCTTGTGTGTATAAAAGAAAACACATGTGTACTAGTTTAGGTTGGTTGAGTGGGTTGGTTGTCATTATTGAGTGTTCTTGAGGAATGCATTTATGAAGAATGACATGGGATGTGCGGATTCATGCTTGGACACATGGGAATACGTTGGAGGACTTGATGCTTTAGAGGCATTAAAATTGTAACTCTTGTAATTTCTTATTGTTGATTAATATAATGGAGTATGGATGCTTTTGGATGCTAGGTTTTTCCCTCTTGATGGTTTTCCCAAGGTATATCTTGTGTTATTTTGTGATTTTTATATTTGATCTATGCATTTGGAAAACTTGTATGCATGTTAATCTCTCATGGGCTATGTACGAAATGATTTAAGATTGTGGGTTTGAATTTGTGGATGCGGAAAAAGTAACCCTTTTATTTTTTCTTGTTTTGTCCCTCCTTGTGCTTATTTGGCTTGATTTTTTCCTTTTATTTAGTGTTGTAATATGGCCCACATATTCACATTAGGTTTTGAATACTTATGAATCTCTAAGACTTTATGATGTCTTGTAAAGGTGTTGTGAAGTATTGTAAGATATTTTCACACTTTTTTAGACTCTTCTTACTATAATTAACCTACATACCACCTTTTTATCACTTACCAAGTCCTATTCTAAAGTGTTGTAAAGTCTTGTAACAAAATTTCACACTTTTCTAGGATTTTCATCAACAAATACACCTTTCTTATACTTTATTTGGCCCCTTTATGCACTTGCATGCCTTAATTAAGTTTATTTTTTAGTATAAACCTGACAAACATCATTAAATACAACATAATTTCTGACACCCACTCATATGCGTTGAGTGGGACCCATTTTAATAAAGTGGAAAATGAGTCCCTCTTGGCAAAAAAATAAAAAGTAAATTCAAATTACTCATGAGTTTTTATTCCTAAAGATCTAAGGTCGGCCTGTGATGTATTTTCGAGAAGTTAGGGCATAACTATGTATAAATACATGATTTTCTATTAATTTTACCCCCATTCATCCAAGTATTCATTCTTGCACTCAATCCATCTAAAAATTCACTTCAACATCAAAGCATCATTCGGGTGATCCCACAATAGTGGTTTACAATTTTTGGCCAAACTGGACACTGAAATTAGTTTTTTAAACTAAATCTTCACATTCGGGCACCTATAACGACTAAACCGTGAAGAATTTGAAGATGATGCAAACTAGAGTCTGTGACATTTTGTCTGTAGATTCTAAACATATGTTTTTCAAATTTTTTGGAATCAAATTCCACTTATTTTTCCATCTCCCATGAAAACTTGTTTTTTTTCAAAAAACAGCATTTTTAAAAAGTGACACGCACTGTATAGTGCATAACTTTTTTTCCATGAAGGATAAAATTCTAATTCTTTCGAATATAGATTCGTAACTCTGATATCTAGTGCTTCCACTTGGTTATATAGTTTTTTATTGAATATGTTTTATTTAATCAAGTTTCAAAGTCAAACCAATTACAATTCAGACATAGTGCGACCGTATAACTCATAAATTTTTTTGTATATATCAAAATTCAATTTCTTTTTTCTATTGGATCAAGGACTTCAATATCTAGTGCACTCATATTTTTCATTTTTTTTTTGATAATCTGCTATTTTTCCACATGTGTAGAACAAAGACCTTCATTTTCGATGAAAAACCTATGTTTAATTAAACTAAAAAAATGAATACATAATAAAACCAAAACATATTAAAATTATATTTGTTGGATAGCTCGTTCTAAGGACTACCTGATTCTAGTTGGGTTTGTGAATATTCCTCCATTTTCATCCTCAAACCAAGCTCCGAGGTGCCAAAATTCATGTTTTTTTTGGTCTCAAGTGGGGATGATGAATAAAGGGGGTTTGAATGAACCTCTAGGGGTTTGAGCGATCATTCAAACCCTGGTTCATTCGAACAGCCCTTCTATAAGGGGTTTTGATGGTTTTTTTTGCGGGAAAGTATTAAGAGGGTTTGGTCGAACCTAGGTTCTACCGAACCCCTATTTGGTTCAGTCAAACCAATAAGTTTGTACGAACCCCTAAAATCAATTTTTTTCCATGCATTCATTTTTTGTGAGTTTTCCTTCCTCACTTCAATTGTAAACCACTATTGTGGCTTCACCCTCTATCAAAAAATTATCAAGCATCTTGGAGTAGCCATTGACATATCTTCAAAGTTCAACAGCAAGGGTGTAGTGAGTTCATGACATTTGCATGTTATTTTTTCATCATTCCTTCCTCATTTCATTTTATTATCAAGGGTTTGATTATCAAAGTGGGGTTTGACCAAGGAAAAACCCTATACTCTAACCCTTAACCATTTTCCCCCTCTTTGCATATGTGTTTGTAGGTATTGTAGGCAGATTTTTCATGGAGAGAAGTGTTGAAAAGTGTTCAATAAGTCATCTAAGTCATCATAGTCAACATAACCCTAATTGGAGCTTGAAGACCTTTTTTAGCCCATTTTCTACTGATTCAGATCCGACAACCTGACAAGTGGAAAAATGCAGACCAGGACCCAAAAATTTGACCTTTGACTTTGCAATTTTTTATAGGTAGACTGATTCACCATTTGTGGTGAATGAGTCCCACTTCTAGGCTAGAAAAAGAGTATTTTGCAGTTTTGAGTCCCTGACATCCCAAAACATGTTCTGATAGATTTTACCAGAAACAAAATTGATTCACCATCTATGGCGAATGGGTAATAGTGGGCATCAACATTGAGTTCTATAGCATTCTAGAATCTTCTCAGATCTTCTTTCAACCTCCAAGTGTACCCCTTTTAGTTTCATTAAATTTTGTTTTCATTTGTACATATTTCTAGTTCATGTTTGCATACAACACTATGTTTTTCCAACACTTCATATTTCTTAGTTTCATTCAATTAGTGATTTATTTTACTAGTTCTCTACATTTATTTTATCTCATCTAGGCATATTACACCCACATTGCATATATATTTGAATGTAACATTTCATTTGACACATAATTTTATTTTCTTTTAGGTGAAAACCCCTAGAAGGAGCATAAAGCATTTTGGTTTGCCAAAATCTTTGGTTATAGAATGCAATATTTTATAACACTTTAACCAAAATGACCCTCTCATTAATTCACTTTTGTGAACCATGAAATCCCTTCAACAAGTGGCAACCTTACAACAAAATAATAATGGTCAACTATTACAATACCTCAAGTCCACCCCATTTTCACTCGACTTATTAAGAGCAAAAAATCCAAAGGGTATAGAAGTCCCTCTCTTTGAGAAATATGGTGGGAAAGGAGATCATGTAAGCCATGTTTCCACCTTCATAGCCTTGTGTATTGATTTCATCTTTGAAGATAAATTGTTGGCTAAGTTATTCCCTAGATCCTTGAAGGACACTACTTTAGAGTGGTTTTCATCTTTACTAAACAATTCAATTAATTCATTCAATGAACTCATTGATGCCTTTTACAACCACTTCTATATTCACATGGGTCCCAAGATGACCCTTTCTAATTTAATGACATGCAAGTAAAAGGAAGATGGAAAAGTATCAGATTTCATAGGAATATGTACCATAGAAAAATGGATCATTGACATTTTCATGGTCATTTAGGTATTTTTCATGTAATGCTTGACCTATTTTGCTTTGATTTAATGTTGCAATGTAACTTAAAAACCCACATTAGGTCCTAAATATTCAAATTATGATGTCTTGTGAAGGTGTTGTGAAGTGTTGTAACACATTTATGCACTTTTCTATACTCCTCTTATTATAATTCATCTAAAAATCACCTTTTTATCCCTTATCAAGTCCTATTTCAAAGTGTTGTAAACTCTTGTCACAAGATTTCCTGCTTTTCTAGACTTTTCATCACTAATTACACCTTTCATATGCTTTATTTGGCCCCTTTATGCACTTATAGGCATTAATTAAGTGTATTTTTTAATGTAAACACAACAAACCTCATTAAAAGAAACTTAATTCCCGACACCCACTTGCAAGCCTGGAGTGGAACCCATTCACCATGGGTGGCGAATGAGTCCCTCTTGGCTCAAAATTCAAAATAATTCAAAATTTCTTTTAGGTTTTTATTCATGAAGACCTTATGTCAGCCTATGATGTATTATTGGGTAATTAGGACATAAGTGTGTATAAATAAGCATTTTTCCATCCATTTCAACCCCTATTCATTGACTAGTTCATTCAAGCATTCAATCTCATTCATCCACTTAAAGCATCATTAAATCAAGCAAATATCAAGTATCTTGGAGCATCCATTGACTTATCTTTAGACTTCAACAAGGGTTTGGTGAGTTTAGGAAACTTGCATGTCATTTATCCATCATTCCTTTCTTTTTTTCATTTCATTTCTTTATGAATGTTTTGATTACCAAAGTCGGATTTGACCAAGGAAAATCCCTATACTCTAACACTTAACCATTCTTCCCCTCTTTGCATGTGTGTTTGCAAGTCTTGTAGGTAGATTTGGAAAAGAAATAAGTGTTGGAAAGTGGTGAACAAGTCATCAAAGTGATTCAAGTCAACCAAACCCTAATTCAAGCTTGGAGACAACATTCGGCTTTTTTTCTACAGATTTTACTCTATCAACCTAACAAGAAGAAAAGTGCAGATCTGAATTTATAGAATTGACCCTTGAATTTGTAGATTTTTGGAGGCAGGTTGATTTTCCATCAGTGGCAAATGAGTCCCAACTGTAGGATAGAAAATTTGATTTTGTTAGAATTCAATTCCCAACAGTCAGAAGCGAGTTTCAGGTCACTTTACTAGTAGGAGGAATGATTTTCCATCAATGGCGAATGAGTCCCACTAGTCATAAACAATGATATATGCTAGTTTCTAAAACCTTCCAAGATTCGCATTCAACTTCTAGGTGCACTCTATTAAATTTCATACAATTTTGTTTACATTTGTTTATGTCTTTAGTTCATTTCTGTATATCACACTACATTTTCAAAAATTGCATATTTCATTAGTTTTGCATTCATAATTAGTGACTCTTATCAATTAGCTACATTTAGATCATTTCATTTAGTCATAATTACATCATACATACCTTAATTTGAGTGAACCACCTCAATTTTGGGGTCTGTCTCTCTCCTTTTAGGTGAAAAACCCTAAGAGTGCAAGAGAAGCACATAGCCACACACCTAAATTTTATGGTTCATTTTGGTGAACCTACATATTGAACACATTATATTTCTAATTTGCATTTACATTCACATCCCAGGATTCATAGCATTATATTTTGCATTAGCCTTTTGCATTGTTTTTGCATCCTAGGGTTTACAAACTTGCATTAGTGAATATGTCATATAGATTTCATTCTTGCACTTCAAAACATTAGAAAAACTAAAATCATGCATCCACAGATCTTCATTTTGCATCTGAAACACATAAAAATCACTTTAAATTTTCTGAAAAACACAAAAAAATATCATCCCTGGACTCATTCCCCACCCTAGGTGAATCAATCTAGTTGCACTTTTTGCGCAAGAATTTCTATCATTTTTACAGTAGTTTCTGCATTTCTATTTTCTGTTGTTTTTTGTTTCATATTACAATTTTTTTGTTATTTTCATTTTACTCCTACATTGCATTGCATTTGCATCCAACCCACCTCTTGTGGTACTTGTATGAGTGTTTGGTTCCCTATTGATAATACTTTAGTGATAATAAGTTCCTAACTCATGGCATCCTATGATAACACAGTCATTATGGACCTGAGGTTGTCTCGAGCTCCTACTCCTAGTATGGAAAATGGTACATTAGGCATGGATACTACCACTAGTACACCTTTACCTTTACATACAATGCATGTTGACACATCAAATGTTCACATTCCATAAGACAAAGTCATTAACATTCATGAGGATTTAGCACATTTTCAACAAAACTTGTGTCTTGAAAATAATTCAACCTCTATAATTTCTGCTATAGATAACATCCATTGAATGCTTGAAAGTGATGATGGCTTAGATGTCATGAAAAAAATTGTTGAAATATATCAAAAAAATACATCTTCCCCCTCTAGCACATCTCAACCAGCAAACACTATGGTAAGCCAAGGTGGATCTCACATTCCTCCTCCTTCAACCATAGCATCCATACCCACCTATACCACTCCTCAAGTTACAACAACCATGCAATAGGTTAGTCATGTGACTCCTTTCACTATTCCATCCAGTATTCCTAGTTCTTTTGTGGCATCGAATGTTCCGTCCTCCACCACCTTCACCTCCCTTAGTGTCCCCTTCACTTCTCCCAACATCACATATATTCCATCACCATTTTTCTTCCACGTCATACCACCTACATTGACCCTCTCATTACACAACTCTTTCAAATTGTTTCCTCCATGCAACAACAAATATCCACCATTAACCAAAATCAAACCACACCACCCACCTACTATGTTCATAGTAGCCCATTATCCTTGGAAATCTTAAGAACACCGATGCCACAAGGAATTGAGATGCCTAGGTTTGAGAAGTACAGAGGTATAGGAGACCCTACTAATCATGCCAATGCCTATATAGCCTTATCCAATCATTCAATTTTGTCATTCAATGAACTTGTTGATGCCTTCATAAGTCATTTCCAAGTCCATATGACTCCCAAAAAGATGACAGTTGATTTAATGAGATGTAAAAAAATGCAGATGAAAAAGTAACTGCTTTCAGTTCACGCTATTAGTCATTGTATGCTTAACTAGATGTCAAAATTCCTAATTCACATCTCCAAAAGATGTTTATCGAAAAATTTCACACTCACCTTCAAGATAAATTGACCATGATGAAATTCCCTTCTTTCATGCATTTATGCACAACCATTTGTGACTATCACAACTTAGTTACTAGTTGTAATTCAAAGTCCACTCCTAGCCAAGCTAAGAAGTCTAAACAAAACAACCAAAACAACACGCAAAACTTTAGAAAACCAAACACAGGAATTTTATAGTTTAATCCCCCTCCTCCACAACCAACTCAACTTGTTCATAATCAAGTGGCAGTTGTTAAAGCATCAGTGCCCTTTACCTATGGGGACCCAAAGAGACAATTTACCCCCTTACTTGACACTCTCCATAATACAATGAATCAACTGCTACAACAACAGATGATCACTTTACCTATAGTCAAACCACTAGATACTACCAAGCCTTTACCCCCCACCTTTAAACCAAATGCTTATTGTCATTTTCATCACCAAAATGGACATGACATAGAACAATATAAGCATCTTGAACACATAGTACAAGACCTCATTGATTTTGGCCTTCTATCCATTGTGGGTGTTAATGATCAAGGCAATGAGTCTGTTGCACCCCCTAATCAAAATTTACAAATATTTACCAACCCCATTCCTAAACACAATGTTTCATTTGTCAAAGCTAGCAAACCTTCAAACAATGATGTGATGAATGTCGATACAACTAATGAACAACATGATATTACACCAAATACTACACATGTTAATCCTATTGATGAAATGGTAGGAATGATAAACACCATCCGTCGCAAGGTCCAATCAAAAAAATTGATTGATATTATTTTTTCTTCTAAAGATATACTTAAAAACCTTCCTGATGGTCCTCTTTACATAGTCGGCTAAATCTATGATAATCCCACCAACAGGATATTAATAGATCCCACCTGTGGTGATAATGTAATCACAAAATAATTTTTAGTATTACATGATCTTTATCAAGATGATTATGACAAACCAACTGCATGGATTAAAACACATACTAGTTTTGTGTACACTACGATCGGATCAATCATTCTCCCATTACATATAGGATCTAAAACATTGGATGTAACATTCTCTATCATTCCACAATTAGATTAGTTTCATTTGTGGCTAGGTCATCCTTGGCTTCGCTCAATGAAAGTTGTCCCTTCAGTTGTTCACAAATGTTTGAATTTTTCGCTTGACAATGGGATATTTACCATACACTAGAGTAGCTTTGATCCATTGTCCTATAAAGGTAATTTTTCCTTAGAATCCTTTTGGATTGAACCTATGGAACCCATTACCCCTCACAAAGACTTCTTTTTCATTTCCTATCAAAATTTCAAAGCCAAACGAATAGTCAAATTGTCTCTTCGCCACAATCCCCATCCACTTTCGTTACTCCTATTCTAGATGAGACCATGATTCAACTTGAATATGAGCCTAAAAAATAAATGCAACCCCATGAGTAACTAACAATAAACACTTCAACTTCATCATCTAAATGCCCAAGAGATACTAAAACCAACCCCGACATGCCTCCTCGCATTAAACAAGTTTATAAATCCAAAGAGAAATTGATTAACCCATCTCCTTTAGTTCCTTCCATTCCTTTTCCTTGGGAAGAAAAGGAGCCTATGGTGGATCAACTTTCTCTTACACCTTGACCAACAACTTCAAAATATAATTAAAAGAAATAATGGTTCTAGGGAGTGTAGGCGTCGTCATCATATCCTTGCTCATCAATTACAAACAAATGCAAACAAAGAAAATCAACCTCCACCTTTGGCAGAATAAATAACTGATCACCCTCCTCGTCTTGACCCGCCACAAGATAGTATGTTGCAACCATCACAAAAAAATGACCTAATATAAAAACCACAACTCTTGATACATCCTTCCTTGGAAATCACCCTTCGTCCTCCCATCATGATTAACCTTGATGATGATGATGATGAGGAGATCTCTAAAATAGATGAAGAGGTGCATAATGATTTGAATTCTTTATTTTCCTCTTTCATGAGCTTAAATGATAAATCTCTCACACCAAGTGAAGAACCAGGTACTTCCCCTAGTTTAGCACTTGCAATTCTTCCTTTGGATAGTCAATCACCCTCACAATACATTGAACATGATTGGAAAGTAGATGACTTGTTAGATGATTGACTTGCATTCACCTCGCTAGCCCTTTTGAAAATTTTTGTTATTTTCTTTTTCTTCTTTTTCATGTGTGTAATTGTTCCCCCATGATGTATGTTTTATTTTCTCTCTCTTTGTTCACTTCCTCTATTTGTACATCCATTCTTCTATATGCTGACCCAAAAGTAGGGAAAACTTTAAGAAAACCCCCCCCCCCTTGGAGAAGCTATAAAATCTTGGCGAATCTTTCATACTTCCCGAAAAAAATATTAATTTTAGAGGTGAATTTTTTCTTTTTTCGTGAAAAAAAATCCCCACAGAAAAATCTTTTGTAATCACTAGAAGTTTGTGGAAGATCTTGGCGAATTGATTTTTTTTAAAAACCACTAAAATATTTTCATTGGTGATTAAAATCTATTTTCAAACCAATAAAATATTTCCATCGGTGAATTAAACCTATATTCAACCCAGAAAAATTAATTTTCTTGGCAATTTTTTTTTTCAAACAAAAAAATAAAAATTCATTAGCGAATTAAACCTATTTTCAAATGATTAAGAAAAAAATATTGGCGAATTAAACATAATATCAAACTAATAAAAAAATTCATAGGCTAATTAAATTCAGTGGAAAATCCACTACCGTTCGATGAATTTTCAATGGACGGTTGTATTTGCATTCTGGAAGGATATCTCTCAAGCACTAGATTTGTGAATGGAAACGTCTGGAATAACACTAGAACCACTAGATGTGGACATGTGGAGAGATCAAGGGTTATCATCATGGTAATTATTCTGACGGGTTGGATTTTGGCAATGAGCGATATAAGAACTTAAGTGGCAAAAATATGCATGTGCATTAAGTTTGTTTTAAAAGAGGGACTGCCTAGAAAGAACATAGGACCAAGGCTTAAAAAATTAAGAATGTTTTACACAAAGGATGTGGCAGATTAATCTAACCATGACTGTTCGATGAATTTTTTATGGATGACTTTAGTTGCATTTCGGAAGTATATCTCTCAAGCACTAGATTTGCAAATTGAAACCTCTGGAATAACACTAGAACCATTAGATGTGAACGTGTGGCGAGATCAAGGGTCATCACCTTGGTAATGAACCAGATAGGTTGGATTTTGGCGATGAGCGATAGCATGAAGTTTTTTTAAAAAGAGGGACCACCTAGGAAGAATGTAGGACCAAGGCTTAAAAATTTAAGAATGTTTTTTTTTTATTAGTGATACTTTTCATTTTTATTAATTATAAATCAAAAGATACCGATTCTATAAAGTTCACAACATCCAAAAACTACCAAAAAATTTGATCGGTGATACTTGTTTATTTTATTAGTTATAAAGAAAAAGATATAGATTCTATGTTACAAACTTAGCAACATCCAAAAACTACCAAAAAAGATGAATAACTAGCTCAAAACCAGAGTATCAAAACTTCCCTAAACAACTACGTCTTTGTAGTAGAGGCTAAAAATAAAACAAAAAACTACACTTTATGTTAACCATTATTACTCAATCTTCTTCAAAGACTCACCCATTTCCAGTGGCAGTATCTCCTTTAAAGGTTTTGGCTTCTTCCGTAGACGTAGTCCCTTTTTTTCGCACATCTCCTCTCTGGCAACTTCTTTTAGATTTTCTATTGTTTCGTCTAATGCCATTAGCTCAGCATAGATTTTAAGTGCTTTCCACCCACGCTCAGCTCCTTCCTACCACCGGTCTTTAGTGCAACCCTCTGGCCATCTGATAAAGAGGTGATTTAAATCTACAAGCTCCAGGCCCCCACCATCCATTCCTTCTATTTTTACCAACCCTACTCCTAGTATCACCCATTGCAGAATTCTTTCCATGTCCACTAAAAAATATTTATGCACCAGAGTTTTCATTACTCTCCTCACCTCGTTCACCGGTTCTCCTAAGTCTAAACCCCAAGCCATGACCAAAGAATAGATATCCGTATTTGTTATGAATCTATGTGTCAATTTTTCAAATCCATCCCCCAACATTATTTGAACTTCTTTCACCACCTTCTCTTCCTTGTAGAGAAATAAACCTCATAGCCTGTGCATAGATGCTTTACCCACAAAGGGGTCCAGCTTCCTCCGCAATGTCATGCTGAAGTTGGCCTCCATTGCTTTTATGTTTCACTAGCTTCCAACCTATCACCCGCTGCCGAAAGGATACAATCCTATTATCCTTACACTCAAACTCGAAGAAGCATTGAGGGTGATAGGTTAAGGTGAATGTCATTATAACACCTCATTTCGCCAGCCTTCTCTATAAATGAACCTGCCACCGTGCTTTTCACCTTTCCTATCTTAATTCACCAAAGTTGAGGTTTTGGTACTTTTCCTAACCTTACTACCTTAGTAACTTAGTTGTAAGCCTTTCTTGGTCGTCTTTGTATTCAGTGGGTCGGAAGTTTCAAAAAAATGAAACTTAAGACTTTGGTTCTAAGGTTCAAAATTTTAGCGACCACGCGACATTATGGATTGTCACCTTTCCTATATTAATTCAGTAAAGTCAAGGTTTTGGTACTTTTACTAACCTTACTACCTTAGTAACTTAAGTATTAGTTGCAAGTATTTCTTGGTCGTCTTTGTAGTCGGTGGGTCGGAGGTTTCAAAAATTTTGAAACTTCAGACTTTGGTTCTAAGGTTCCAAATTTTAGCAATCATGCAACATTATGGACCAAGACCATTTGACGAATTTTTGATTGACGACTGTAGTTGCATTCCAGAAGTATATTTCTCAAGCACTAAATTTGTGAATGGAAACATATTGAATAACACTAGAACTGTTAGATGTGGAGACATGGCTAGATCAAGGGTCATCATCATGGTAATGAAACTGACACCCATTGGATATTGGTGATGAGCAATAGAAGAACTTATGTGGCAGAAATATGCATGTGCATTAAAAAAAATTTAAAAGAGGGACCAACTAGCGAGAATGTAGGACCAATGCTTAAAAACTTAAGAATGTTTTACACAACAGATGTTGCAAATCAATCTAACCATGACCATTCGATGAATTTTTTATGGATGGTTGTAGGTGCATTCCATAAGTAAATCTCTGAAGTAGTAGAATTATGAATTGAAACCTCTAGAATAACACTAGAACCGTTATATGTGGACACGTCACGAGATTGAGGCTCATTTCTCTCTTTTCAATGACTCGGCGTATTACATTTCATTTAATTGAAATTATCAATCTTTTTGAAGAATGTGTGGTAGTCATACTACTCATGGCGATTAATTACATATGAATAATGTGGCAAGATCAAGGCTCATTTCACTCTTTTCAATGACTGACGTGGAATATTACATTTCATTTAATTGAAATTCTCAATCTTTTTGAATAATGTGTGGTAGTCATACTACTACCGACAATTAATGCCATATGAACATCTCAAACAATTGATTGGATAGCTCATGAGTCATAGCTTTAATGAAACAAGATTTGTAAAGATTTCAAATTTTCATAATTCATATCATTCGAGTGACACTAGAGTCTAGCGATTTTAACAGCTTGTCACTTGTCAGCTTGAGGTATAGTTTTTGACTTTGCATGCAACCAGACATCAATCAAATTAAACATTTTAATTGTACATGTAAGGCTTAAGTTTTAATTGTACATGTAAGGCTTGAGCCACAGTTTTCGTGCAGCCAAACATTAATCAAATTAAACATTTTAATTGTACATGTAAGGCTTAAGTTACTGTTACACAAATTAATTAAGTTGGTTTTTGGGTTTGCAAGAGCTGCAAATCGCCATTATGAATCATGATTATACAGTATACATGACAGGTGTGAGGAGTACATAGGAACTAGGCTAGTAGTGGCACTATTGGTAGCAAAAATAACTAAATAAGGATAGTGACTAGTGAGCACAACTAAAATCATTCATTGAAGGCTAAAGGCCTTATAATTAAGTGCAATGTTTGAATTGTCGTAAAGGTTTTCATTTTTTAGCGTTAATAAGGATTCAAGAAGAAGATCATGTGGCATTATTAGGGATACTCTAAATTCTCCTACCTAAAGTTATGTAGTCACAGAGTCAATGACCAATTTCATTTAGGCATCAAGTTCAGAATGGGTGGAATTGGAAAGAAGTTGATTTGGTTCACTTGACTTCTGAGACAAGTTTTGAACCAGGATGAGGAGCTTTGATGGAGATAAGTGTTATCCCAGTGCATGGAAGCTGGAAGTAGAAGATGGGAGCAATTTTACTACCCATCATCGTATGCACGATTGCCCAGGAAATTCCCATGCATTTATTTTCAATGCCCATCTTCTGCATGGGAGAAGTTTTACTACCCCTCATCGTCTACATGGTTGTCCAGGAGAGTCTCTTACATTTATTTTAAGACACCATGGCCTACCAGGCAAGCCCCATGCATTTATTTTCAGTCTTCATCTTCTGCATGGGAGCAATTTTACAACCCCTCATCTTCTACATGAGTCGAGTTATGAAAGGGGCTAAGTACATTTTGTTTCTTCACGGCTCCAGCTCCCCAGCATGATTCCTCAGGCAAGCCCCATGCATTTATTTTTAGATCCCATGGTTGACCCGACAAGTCCCATGTGTTTATTTTCAAAGCTCATGGTTGACTCGACAAGTTCCATAATCCATTTGTTTTCAGACACACATGTATTGATGTATCACATTTACGTTTTCACCAGTGGTCCAAGAAAAGCTTGGCACTTGTGCCCACATTTGTATTTGTACTATGTAATAATGTGACATTGTCATTTAGTTGCAATAAAATAAATGGTTGTGCTATTCAAAAGCAATTGATGAAATCATAACAATTGTGCTATTAAAAAGCATAGAAAAGCAATTGATGAATCTATTCATATCAAAAAAAATTTCTTTAAGAAATTATCTATTTATGAAATAATTGCATGCAGATTTAAAACTTAAAAGTAAAACATAAAGAAATACAAATACTAAAGTTAAGTACTCGAATTGATTAAGTTAGTTTTTTGGTTTGTGTGAATTGTGACTATCACTATAGTAACCCAACCTCACATGTGACACGTGTGAGGTGTACACAAGGACCAAGCTAGTAGTGGCACTATTGGCAGCACTATTGGCAAATTTCCCATAAATAAGGATTGTGAGCACAACTGAAATAATTCGTTGAAGGCTAAAGGCTATACTATTGATTCTTGAATGCAATGTTTGAATTGTCATAAGGGTTTTCATTTTGTAGGGTTAATAAGGATTCAAGAAGAAGATGATCTGGTATTATTGGGGATACTCTAAATTCTCCTCCTGTAGTTATGTAGTTAAAGAGTAAAAGACCAATTTCCTTCAAGTTCAGAATGGGTGGAATTGGAAAGAATTTGATTTAGTTGACCAGACTTCTCAGACATGTTTTGAGCCAGGATGGGGAGCTCTGATGGAGATAAGTGCTCTCCAAGTGCATGGAAGCAACAAGTAGAAGATGGGAGTAGTTTTACAACCCCTCATCCTCTACATGACTCTAATTTTCAAAGGGGATAAGTACTTTTTGTATCTTTAACATCTCCAATTTCCCCCATTTGATTTTTCCCCCTTTCCCCATGCATATTTTTTAGAAACCATGATTGGCAGTGGCCTCCCTCCATGCATTTATTTTTAGACAATAGAGAGTTAGGACTCAAAGACCATGGCAAAAGCTTGGCACTTGCACATACATTTGTATTTACACTATGTAATAATGTGAAATTGACAATTGTCATTCCGTTGTAATAAAAATAAATGGTTGTGCTATTCATGTGATTATGTGACATTGTAATTCCTTTTATTAAGTCCTTTGTAATGTTAAGTGTTACTGTGCTATTAATGGTTGTGCTTTTAATGTGACATTTTTAATTCATTTTATAAAGGTGTTGATGTGAATTCTAAAGCATTAAAGGTTGAAAAAAACTTTAAAACACATGTTTACTATTTATAATATATATCATAAATTAATCAGTCATTTGATGAACATTTTATGTATGGTTGTAGTTGCATTCTGGAATGAAGCACTAGTGTTGCGAACCTAAATGTCCGGAATCACCCGATAACCGTTAGATTTACAAAGATCAATTCTTTAGATTCTTTAGAATTTGTTGTCAATAAGTGATTTTATTTTTAAGTGAGAGGGTCAGCACATGGGGAGATTTCAGTCTTCAGTTTTCCCATTGCAGTGCACCACAACACCACACTATTCTGGGTTCCACAGTTCCACTTCCAAAAAATCCATTCCAGAAACCCAGTTTCCATGACTTTCGGCATTAATCTTTCCAAGAATCAAAAGTTGGGTAAGTGAAATAATTATTGTGGCTACATTTCATCATTTGATGTTTCTTAAAATATTATTTTGTCAAACTTTAAGGTTTAGGTTTAGGGCTAAGAGACTGAAGAATTAAGAAAAATTAAGGACTAATAGGGAATTCACAGTTTCACATTGTATAAGCATGTCTACCAGTAATACCACTAGAGCAATGGCAAATAAAAAATACATTATACAAAATTGCTTAAAACCCCAGGTTTCACTGATGAATACCATGATATTTATGATCCTAAAACTTATGGTAGGCGTACCTCAAAACTTAGATTTTCATCTGAGAATAAGGCCTCAAAGCAAATGCAAGTTAATAGTATCAGTGCACCGTGGGTAACTAGATTAGGGTGCATGATATTACATGAGGTTCTCCCTTGCCCTAAATTTATCATGGTCTATGCCCAAAATTATGATGATAACAAAAGAGCAATTGTTAATAAAGATAGAAAAGAAGAATTGTTATCCATTAATGTAGAAGAACTTGGAAAAGTGTTGGGGTTTACAACCGAAGAATTTGGAAATGTCCACATTGACCTAGACAAGCTTGCTAGTGATTATGAAGTAGTGGATGAAATGGAGAAAATATATTTCTTAAACAGAATAGTTTAGGATAGAAACAAATTGAAAGGTGATCATAAGCCTCCTTGTGATTTGGAAAATTTTAAACCATGGGTTCAGGATACTATTTCCATGCTAGCATTTTTCCTTGGACTAGATAGCAATTTGGAAGTGGGTGCATGCCTCCTTGAAATGGTGTATAATATCCATTATGGTGTTCAACATGTCAAATATAAATTTATTGAGCACATTGTAGAATCCATGGATAAACAAATTTTAATGATTAAAGGAGGTTTCACAAAGACATTTAGGCTCACAACCTACTTGTGCTATCTTTCTCTATTGAAATTCAGAGGAATGTTTCAGACCAACAAGCTTCAAATTCGGCCCTATAGTAATCCTGAGGAAAAGAAAATGGCTTCAGTATATGAATGGACCACTATTATAAGGATGCATGATTCTCAAAGGAACTACAGTCATTTTTTATACTACTTTTTGGCTCCATTACATCAAGCAATTACAAATACTCCAATGCCTAGATTTCCTATGTCATGTAGAAACTACATTCAACTAGGAAAAGAAATACAATTGGTTGATTGGTACTTAATGGAAGAATATGCTGTGCTAAGATTTTATGGATCAAGAGTACAACCATACAAACTTCCAATACATGTGACATAAAGGGTTTTTTCTTTGGAATATGTAAGGTAGATGCAGAGTACTGATGAACTGCACTTTACTAGCCAACAAAAGAAGAACTTATTTCCTTCTTTACCTTTTTCATGTGGAGGGATCACATTCGAGAGAATAGCATTTAGTGTGGCACATAATCTTTTGAAATTTGTTGATTTTGATGCTATCTATCACTGGAAGTATCATCCATGTGACACCATTAAATCAATGATTATGCTCAATAAGAATGTTGCAAGTAGAATTCAACATGAAAGTAAACCCTTGCTCAAAAAATTGAGAAACAAGGATTCTTGGGATGAGGTCAATTTTGCAATGGAGAAAAGTTTTGTTTAGAATGTTATTTATTTTGAGCAATTGTTAGCAGAAATTTCAACATTGCATCAAAAGAAAATCAAGAGGTACAACATTTTTTATCAAAAAATTGCTAAACCATGTAGTAGAGTAAAAATATTAGGTTCTCTAGAGAAGGAAGTTATAGAAAAAATTTGGTCATGATAAAAAATTACTGCTTTTTGGTCTATGAGGAAGGAGCTACGTGAACCAAGAGCTCTTGCAAAGTATGGAGATAACGAAGAAGATAGTGAGTTTAGAAAATTGTGGAATATAGAGCATCCAGATGAACAAGAAGATAAAGAAAGTGATGATGAATCTAACGATGATAGGGAAGAAGGAAGCCATGTCAATTTCAAACTTGGTTTAATTGAGGCCACAAAAGAAGCATATACTACTGGAGTAGTCATAGTTCAAAAAATGGGTTATGAAGGTGGTCCTTTGGGATCCGAAAGACAAGGCCCTTGGATGGTAATAGATGTAGATCATAGAAAATCAAGTGATTTTTCTGGCCTTTGGATTGGAGGTGAAAAAGTAGACCTAAGGAATACAAGACAATTTGTTAGAGCTTCAAATCCTCATCCTCATGGTCAGACACAATCACAACTAGGACATGCCTTTGGTGGCGATGGTATGGGTAGTAGTACTAGTAGTGGTCAACATGTGCTACAACAACAAACTACACACAAGAGAACAACAATACAATATACCACAGAAACACTAGGTGATCAAGGCATACAGAAGAGGCAAAGGATTTTGGCAAGTCCAAGTCACACTACCAGTGGATCCGCCACAAAGGAGTTATTTCCAGGCACCCCCAGTGCCAGTTAGTCTGGATATGACATCATTAGCAATTGCAAGTACTACTACTCCTATTCCTATACCATTCAAGCATTCCATTGTTCCTGTGTCCCTAGGTTTTGATTACATTGAAGAGTTTAAAAATAAATTAGACATGAATAAAAAAGAAAAGAAGCAACTCATGGAGAGTGCATCTGTCGTAACTTTAGAGCCTACCACAACCATGGTATTACCCACATTTGACACAAATAAATAAATCATGGAGTACACATTTCTTGTTCCCATGGTTCAAGACAAACAACAAATCAACTGGCTCGATTTGAATTCCAGGTGAACAATATTCAATTAGATTTTTCTGGACTTAGAAATACTAAAAAAATTAATGTATCAAAGAAGAACAATGAATTGGTATACACATCATTGCTAAAGCAATATAGAGAGAAAAAAGGTTGAGATCAAATTGAAAAGTTATAGGAAGACCAACAAATGAGAAAGAAAGGAAAGCAACAGATAACAAGAGAAATGAATAGAAAAAAGATTCCTGCATCAAGAAATAAGTAGAATGAGACTGCAGTGAATGAACTAGAGAATGGGCTAGATGGGAGCAACAACAAATATGATGAGGATCCACTTCAGAAAAACAAATAACCATGAATAAATGCACAGTGGGAAATGAAAAAGATTGGTGGCAGAGGTGATGGAATAAAAATAAATTGAGACTTGTCAAAATAAGTTATCTGCATTTTGTAGAGAACAATGAGCCATACGATCTGGGATAAAATAATACAGAGGATTGATCATTTGTGTGACATGTTTCAATTGACTGATGCTATCAAAAAACATCATAAGAAGCTCATTAAATATTTAGTGGACAACAAAAATGTGCTGACATTAGAGAAATCTGCAAAAGAAATTCAACAAATAGTCTACAAAGCCAATGAGAATGTTTTGAAATCAAAAGGAAATACTAATCAGCTTGCTACATCAATGACGTTGTCATCTATCATTGAAAAGTGTTTGAGAATGCGTGAAACAAAGGAATATTTGAATTTGGTTGTAGACAAGATGAAGAAGGTAGATGAAAAGGTAAGGAACTTCACAGAACTTGGTTTTCCAGAGGTTTTTGAGACAAATGAATGATTCATTGGAAAGAATGATTTTAGAAAGAAGATGGAGGATGCAATGAAGATTGATTTGGGCCAGTTTCCTCAGAACCCAGATGTGGCGAACTACTTGGATTCTATCAAACCATTGCTAACCTTGAATGTAAAATTGACTGAAGAATGCAAGAAAGGTTATAATTTGAATCATGAATTGTTAACAAATCTTGAAGTCAAACAACATCAATTAGAATAAATGACAATTCCACCACCTGAACAGTGGAAGTTGCTAGAAAAGGTGTTGCAGTGATTTGATTTTTTATAATATGGGTTTCCAAGTTCCAACTCAGCTCTATGCAGAGTTGTCTTTGTTCCAACTCAGAATTTAGTAATGTGTCAATGTTAAATAATAAATTATCTATATTATTTATTTTTTCATTTGAAGAAAAGATATGATACTGGTTTCAGCTACTAGATACACTTCAAATGATTGTTGATGTTCATTGTTGTATATGCTACTAAGACTATTGCTAATATGTTATTAAGCATTGAGTTGAGTGATGAATCACTTAGTACATGTTCAAGTTTTACTTTTAACACAATTGAAATATGAAGTATAAGGTGACTTTAATTCAAGGCATCCATAATCTTAGTTAAATTGCATTACAATGAACACTGATTGATACTCAATCTCCATGACTAGTACTACTTATCAGAACCATTAAACATTTATATAAATTCATGATTTAATCAAGGTACTTTAACTAGTTCATTAAACTAGATCCAAAATTAAAACATACATCAATGCATAATGACAAATAAGATTAATGACATGTTGTGGTTACTATCACTAAAAGTCATGGTTTTGGTGTTTTTCCTAACCTTAGCCGCTGGTCCTCATAGATTTATAATTTATAACCTTATCGATCGCTAGTCATCAGAGTTTTATAATTTATAACCTTGTCGCAGAGTTCTAAATTTTCATAACTTCCTGATTCCCCAAGTTCATTCACTTTGTTGAGTTGCAAACTTGCAAGTCCTTCTAGTTTCTTGGACCTTGGTCATCTTTGTAGTCGATGGATCAAAGGTTTCAAAAACTTTGAAACTTCAGACTTTGGTTCAAAGGGTCCTAGTTTCAACGACCACACAACATTATGGACTTATGTACGAACTAAAATAGAGTTGTCTTTTGAGGAATTTCCAAAAGCATGCATGTTTCAAGGCTATCTTTTTGAGGAAGGAAATTGAATGCCGCATTCAATGCACGTCCTATAAAAAATAATGACATAAATGTGTGGCAAATTTTTACTCAGACATCTAGCCTGCATTCTCGTTCTTTGGCAAGGCTAGTACTTCTCAAGTGAAAACATTCCTTTTACATAGACATTTAGCCTGCATTCTCATCCTTTTCCAAGGCCAGTACTTCTGAGGTGTAAAAATTCTTTCTCCATGAATTTTCATTTTGTACTCATGCAGAGTGAACGTACGGTCGGCGTAAGGGATACGGAGCTCAGAACTTTTAAGTTAGAAGAATTTTGGGCACCCCTACAGAGAGACAACAAGTTTGAGCTAGATATAAAACTATTAGAAAGTGGGCTAGCTCAGGTTGGAGGGTTTATGGAAGTTGTGTTGAGTGTGGACCTAATAAGTGCATGTGCGAGAACGTGCATTCCACAGACACAGGAAATTAAAGCCATGGATGGGACTATAATTATAGAAAATTCTCCTAAATTTTTTTCCCGAGCGCTAGGGATTCTAGAAAGGGAACCTCTAGAAGACATGTCCAAAACCTAGTGTAAGCACTCCATGGCCAAAACCTGGCTAAAGACTTAAAGGAAAGGTAAGTCACAACTACCAAATAAACTTAGAAGATTACATTTTAAGGGAGAAATTGCAAATGATGTTGCTTTATTGCACCACATTGTTGGGAATAAAAAATTTGAGTTATTTAAGGATTGGATGTACTGGTTTATCTTGACAATTTGTGATGAGAACATTTTCATTGATTGGGCTGAAGTTATTTACTTCCATTTGAATGGACAAATAATTAATTTCCATAAGACTACTACTTTTTGTATGTGTTCTTGCTTGAACTACATTGTAGGTAGTTAGAGGTACTTTTGGTCAGGGTTGGAGCCACAAGGAACCCCAGCTTCTGATATGCTTGAGTATAAACACTTTCCTCAATTCACTAAAAAAATTGGAATGGATAATTTTGGTCGCGTTAATGATGTATTTTTAATGGAGGTTGTGAGGAAGCTAGATGGAAATCCAGAAATGCACCTTTCCCCTGAATCCATTTCTCTTGTATCAAAATATGGGAATTTTGATATCCAATTTGATAAGTTTTCCTATCTGAGAATAGGGGGTTTTGAGAAAGCCCCATTGAAATTACCTTGGTATCTTGAAGATTTAATGATATTTCTAGAATTTTTTCGACAAATGGAAATGGTTAATATTAAGTATACAAACATGGGGAAACAAGGGTATTCCTTCCCATTGGAGACCCCTTCATTTTTGTGCGAAACAAACTAGATGGCCAGGGGAGCTGAAGGACTTCTTAAGGAATATAACCTCCAAAATTTGTCTATGAGAGCTAATTTTGATAGTAAGGGTTTTGTGAAGCAAAATCTCTATGGAGGGAGCTCATATTGGCATCATCCATCTATCAAATATTTTTGGGAAGATTGTGTTGATGAGAATGAAGTTTTGAGAAGAGATTATATGAGGCTAATGCTAAAATAGATATAGGCTTTCGGTCTTCAATTTGAAATTCCTAAAAATGTAGATGAGGATTCAACAATCTTAGATCCTGGATATGAAAAATTTCTTGATAAATCCCACCCTAGGGTTGATTGGAACCAAAGTGAAATTTCAGATATGAGGATGCATGCTACCCCAGTGCTTAAAAGAACCCAGGACTGGTTTGATGGGAAATGGCAGCAAGTTGTTGGTCCTATTTAGGAGACAAAGTTATCACATAAGAATGAACAAGGGTCTACGCAAGCATCTAGTGCAAGTGTAACATGGGGGAAACCCTCTGTTAGGTCATCTAGTGAAAATTCTGAATCAGGAGGTGATGGTGATAAGCCACAAGAAACAATCAAGTTTAAGAGCATCTATGAACAAGACAGTGTGCTTTCTCCTACCCCTAAGAAGAAAACCAATCAAGAAAAACTTTAACTTGTGGCTGTAGATTCTGAAGATATCTTTAAACAAATTGTTGAAGATAATATCTTTCCTCCTATGCTTGAAGACTTTGAAATGCCCTCTTCTTTGCCTAATAATCCACCTTTCACTCCTACTTCTCCTAAAGATATAATTACTGGAAAAGAAGATTTTGGTCTAGTAGTAGCCTCCCCAGGATGGCTGAAAAAAGCAGTGGAGAAGAAGAGAAAGTATACTCCTACAATGACAGTTGGAGTGGATACAGTTGCAAATTTACTTCAAAGCTCTTCAAAACCTAAGAAAGCCAAGAGGATGTCAAGGATGGTGACTGATACTACTTTTGGAAATAAAATGTTAGAAATTGTTGACCCTATCAAGTACTTAAATGAAGATGAAATAATAGCAGCGGACTACAAAGTCACACATATTGATATGGGGCCTCAAACACTAGAAGGTGATATATACCATACCAATTATTCAGTCGTTACCTTGTTTAAAAGAGTGAAAGAATAGAGAAAAGAAAATATAAAACTGCAATCTCAAGTCCTCGCATTGAGTAACTTTATTTCTTCCATGGCCACTCCTCCTACATCCGATGAAGCCTCAAGTTCTCAACTTCAGGTAGAGGGAATTGATGTGCTCACCATAGAGAAAATTAAAAATAATTTGAGCTATTCCAGAGCTGCTTGTGAGGGGATCGAAACAATACCTCAAGAGGCTATCTTCTTTCTAAATAAATCTTTGTAGTTTTACACTCGAGTTCTTGACAAGCGGAAGGAGTTAGTAGGAGAACTTCAGGATGTCAGAAAAGATCAAGCTAGTCTCTATGTGCTCTCTTAGGAAATGAAATAATTGAACTCTATGGATCCAAAGATATTAATTGGTGAGAAAATTTTGACTAATCCTAAGGAGCTAGACTCTTCCTAGTCAAATTCATTAGAATGGAAATTGAATATATATGATAATCTAGTGAATGAAATTAAGAACACACTTGAAAAAATTTATGAAATGTTGGAGGAAATTAAAAAATATTTTTAAATTCTGAGAGCAAAAATTACTGATGAGTTTGATGAAAGGATTCTATATATAAGAGAGATCTCTCTGAAGTTTAGAGAGAAATTCAATAAAGAAATATTTGATCCTGCTACAGTGACATGGGAATCCTTGTCGAAACTCAGTGCAATGGAGCTCCACCTGAAGGCTTATAATTTTGGAGAAGAGATAATATCTCATATGTTGTTTGATTCTGAAAAGGCTTTGGGAAAATGGAGAACCAAGTTACAAATTACTACAACACTAGGGAGCAAAAACATCACCACAATTGTCACCAAGTACCGGGAATATAGGCAAAGATCAAAGGCACATGAGGCATTACTAAAGGAGAAGGATGTGGAAAATATTGAAAGAGAAGGAGTCGGTGTTGTTTAGTTTTTAGTTTTTATGTTATTTTCTTTAATTTGGCTCTCTTGATACTTCTAAGACTTTATTTTAATTTCTAAAATGGTTGTCTTCAAGGAACCGTTATCAAGACAAAAAAACTCTGCTATTTTTATTGCTTTTTTGTTATTTCAATATAGAAAGACAATGGTGAAGTTCATGCATTCACAATATTTGAGCTATGGTGTGTACTATGTGGATTTATTGTGCTTTTGTTGAGTAGTTTTCCAATGGATTGTCTATTACTGGAATGATAATTTTTTGGTTAATTTCATTACTGTGGAATGCTTATTTGTGAATAAAGATTTTATGGTGATGGATGCATAAGGATTTCTCTGAATAATTTAGGTGATTTGGTAGTTTAAGCTTTTATTGTTTAAGTTGTGTGGATGTCTTTATAAGTTATTTATGTTGAACTGTTAGCTTCTGTTAGCTTATAAGTTGTGGATGTTGAACTATTAACTTCTGTTCAAGGAATGGATTAATATTCTTTGAGTTATTTATCAAATATTTTTTAATGGAAATGCAATAGGAATTTATGAGTTGAGTGATAAGTGTTTTTCTTTAAAAATGATGCAGAAACACATATCAAATTCAATACCATGGAATACAATATAAAATATAAAATATACAATTTCATGGAATACAATATAAAATATCAACTAAAGTTTGGAATATGATTCATGAAGTGCAATATAAAATAAAATATCATGAAGTGCAATGATTCACAATTTCAATTTTCATTCAATACAATATAAAATATCAACAACTATAGTTTGGAACAATGGAAACTGATTCATGAATCTTGTAGTGCATTATAAATACCTAAAAGCTACTAATTCGCTTCCATTTCCCAAATGGAGTTAGGGTCCCAAAATTGATGTTCAACATCAGATAGAGTAAAAGAGTCATCTTGAAGCTCTTGATTTTGAGTCTGATCTTCACCTTCTTCAGCCCGTGTCTCAAATTTAACATTCACTATATCATTTTCATCAATTTCATTTGTCCCAATCTCACTGTCCATGGCAGTGCCACCAATACCAGCCTTTGGAATTGGAGTGTTGCATAAACTGGTCCCTCTTCTTTCACATGTGGACCTCCAAATTGCGAGTGCCCTATCAAAAGGAAATTTTTTAATATTATACGCAATTCCTTTCATCCTCAAGAAATTTTCCAAATTCTTGTCTGGTTTGTTTCTTAACTTTGATTTCAAAAACCCTAATGTACTGAAAAATCTCTCATCCTCCACTGACCCCAATATCATTGTTTGGCATAAATAATCAAGTTTGAAATATTCTAATATTTTATCACACAATATTTCACTCTGACCTAAGTTTTTCCAAACCCTTTTTATTGATCTTGGTTCAAAGGCCTTGTCCTTGCCCATGGATTTATACTAGTCATTAATAGCTACTGCAAAATCCTTACATTGCTTTCTTAGCTTATCTGTATTTAAAATTCCTTCTATTTTCTGGTCATTGATTGTTACAATTTTTGAAAATTATTCAATCAAGATTTTTACTTGAGCATGAAATATTTTTGGGTTATCTCGGTTTGCCCAAAATTGAGGATACACAATACTCATGGCTTCAAGTATTTCATCTCGAGGGAATCTATCATGAATCTCTGAGGAAAGAGATTTTGCAATTTCCTTCAAATTATCACCAACAAATTTAACAATGTCTTTAAAATCTTCCTCGTTAATAGGTACTTCTCTACTAGAGTGCATGGTAGTCTTACATCGATACATTTTTATCTCATATCCACGTACATAGATACATAAGTTCTCGCTTCCATTAAACTGTAAATAATTATCAGGATCATTCAAATCAATAATTTTTTGCCACAGGTTATAATCTACGCCATCTTGTGTTAAATCTAGATATAGATGATCGAGGGCCAAGCATGTATGTTTACATAGATTGGCATATTCATTAATATACATAGCTTTGTCTTGGGATTTCTTCGCAAGACTCTTCATTTCATCCAACATGGGGAGAAGACTAGCTAAATTCAAGAGTATCTCGATATCACTTAACCTATGTAAGAGCTCAGGAGCTTTGTCTACTGTGCTGCAGTTTTTATACATCACTCCAATTAAGGATTGATATTCTAAAAGAAATCATTGCACTGGTCCATGTAGGGAGATCCATCTAGTATCGACATCCTTGAAAAGTTTGTTGCCTGGTGTTATTCCCTCAGCACAATTCTGAAATTATGTGAAATGTTTGGGACTTTGGCAGAAGTATGTGTGGATCTCGCAAACTAGATTTTCAACTTTTGATACTGTAGGAAACTTGCTTACAATTTTGAATGCCAAATTTATTTTGTGGGCCATGCAGTGAATGCCAAGCATGTATGGTGCACAAGTAGTTTGTAACTTTGTGCAAACACCAATCCTTTGACCTTGCATCACTACAGCTCCATCAGCTCCTACACACACCAACTTTTTTGCAATTGTCAACTCATCCATACCTACAATTTCATTCAAATATTTCTTGACTAGTTCAAATATACTATGCGATGTAGAACTATCCTTCATTTTATGAACACAGAGAAGATGAGCTTGATGAACATGTTGTTGTATAGCATACAAATGCATACAGACCCAAGAAGTATTGTCTACTATAGTAACTTCATCTAAAGATAATGCAATGAAGTTTGACTCTTTTACTTTCTTCTTTAAATCTTCCTTTTCCGCTGCAGCAAGACACTTTGCCCATTCCCATCCAATGTTTACTAACCAATGTGTGTGGGGATAGTGAGGAACATTCAAAAAAGATAATAAAATAGAATATTTTGGGTAGTTTGTCATAGGAAGCCCTCTAGACAAAATATGAAAAATTACGCTCATCTGAATAGTTTTTCACATATTTTCTCCTTCCATTGCTTTTCCAAATTAAGCCTCAAGTGTACCTTTACATGCAACAAGCTTCTACATGCTTTGCTGATACTCTTCATACTATGGCATACCTAACATGAATACATTCTTCCTTTGATTTCCATTGTAAGACTGATTGTTCCTTTTCGTCTATGATTTGTTTTTCATAAACTTTACTGATATGCTTTTTCAATATCATATAATTCCCCCACTGCTATAATGAGTGGGTACTTTGACAACCAACCAAGTTGAAAATTCCTTGTCATTTCCCACTCATGCCCCCTTCTTGGTTTTTTTTCCTTTTCTTGCTACCAACATCATCCTCATCCAATTCAATTATCTCATTCTGGCTAACCAGGGTATCCCTTGGAGCATCTTCTGCGGTATTGCCATCCCTATTTTAATTTGATACATTTCAATTTAAATCAATGAAAATCTCAACTTGACCTTCCGTTGGCAGTAAGGTATTGTGAATGCTACCAATATTTGGTGGAAGAGCTGATGATGTAGCTCCATCTTGACTTGATCGATTAGAAGATTTGGAAATTCCAAAGTAAGACTGTATGGTACATTTAAGTTTTTGTCATTTTGATGGCCTCTGATTCTCTTGATCTTCACCACACTGAGGGGTGGCAGGAGTATTTTCAACACCCTAAGGAGCAGTAGGAGTATTTTCACCACCCTGACCCTGAGGAGCAGCAGGAGTATTTTCAACACCCTAAGGAGTGGCAAGAGTATTTTCACCACCCTGAGCCTAAGGAGTGGTGGTAGGAGTATTTTCAACACCTTGAGGAGCAGTAGGAGCCTTACCATTGCTACTCAAGTCACTCAACATATTAATCTCTGATTCAATCGACATATTCATCTCACTTCGACTAAAAAATTGAAAAAAAATGTATTCTTGTTTAAGAAGGACAAAAAAAAAAAATATAGATCCCATTCCCTACTCAATATCATCTTTAAGATTGAAGCAAGAATGGAAAAGATATAAAGAGAACTTATTATTATAACTAATAACACTATGAAGAAATGATCAATGATCACTCACCTTTAATTCTACGTTTTCGGCTTTCACTGACTTCTGAATCGAGAAGTAGAACCTCAAAACCAAACAAAATGTGTAAGAATAAATAACACTTTTGATTGTATTTATATCAATCCATGATACCATATTTGGTGAATTCCGTGGGATTTTTAAATGGTATATTAAAAATTTGGTGAATACGTTGTAATTTTCAAAGAGAAAGTGTCCTCAAATTTAATTATTTTTTAATATTATTGGCAAAATAGGTCCTCATAAGCAACTATTTATAAATTTTGATTGGCGAAATGAGTCTTCACAAGCAACTATTTGTAAATTTTAATTGGTGAAATGGGTCCTAATACAATGTCATTTTAATAGTATTGGTGAATATGTAGGTGTTTTTTATTAAATGTTTTTGGGATTTAGGCAAAAATATTAGTCAATTCATTTGAAACGTGTAGTTTGACAATGGAAAATTTGTTGCTTAAATATGCCTCATAAAAAAAATTATTGGCAAATCGACATGCATTGGACCTATGTTTCATAAATTCCAAGCGATTTGGATACCCTATAGGTGCGAGAAATTCGCCAATTTTGAGTGACTAATTCCTAGAATTTGCAAATTGGCGAAGATTTGTCACTCATGTTTTCCTTGCCAAAAAGGCCTCTTTTTTCTTTTTCTTTTCCCCCTTTTTTTTTTGTTTTCCATTTAGGGATGATGCAAAGCATTGAGATGCCCTATGTCTCCTCCGTGTTGACCCAATCGGTCCTTTTATTTTCTTTTTCACTTTTGTTTTGTGTTTTCCTTTTAGGGATGACACAAAGTATTGAGACATCCTATGTCTCTTCAATGCTGACCAAAAAAGGTCCCTTTTTTATTTTATCTTTTATTGTGTTTTTCATTTGGGGACAATGCAAAGTGTTGAAGACCACAATGTCTCTTCCATGTTGACCAAAAGTAGACTTTTTTTTTCTTTTTTTTTTCTCTCTCCTTGTGTCATTCTTCTAGTGGGCGGGTGCATGAAGTTGGTTGCACTTTTGTGGCCAAATGGGAAAAAAATTTGAAAAGCAATAACACGAGCACATTATAACGCACTCACGTTATGTGATTTTAAAAGCAAAAAAAAAAAGTGAAATCTATATCATTTTCTTTTTTGTTTCTCAACTCTTCCGACCAAAATGTTCACTTCGCACTTTCGTTTTCTAGGAAGGATTTCTACAAATTGAACATCAACAAGAGTTGGATTTTCTTTGCAAATATGAAGCCATGGCGATGAAGATATGTGGGAGGTAAGTATTGTTTGCTATTTGTTTTGAATTTGTTAGTTTGAAATTGATTTTTTTTTTTTTAGGTTACATTTGATTGTTTTTTTTTAATTTGTAGGAAATCCTAAAAATCCTCAACGAGAAGAGGAGGCAAATCCTCAACAAAATCAGCCTCAACAAAAAAATCAACCTCCCCACCATTCTCTCAATACCCTCCTGGCACTCAAGAAAATTTGAGAAGTGAAATTGAGAACAATAGAAAACAACTTGAGGATCTTATCAGTAGGTTGAGTGATCCAAATGCTTCAACTACAGAAAGAATGCTTCTAGCAAATTTATTGAAAGATATGTTAAAAAATGTAGATGCAATCACCTAACAAATATTTGGATGGCAAGATAGGAGGCAGATAGACAGGGCATATTATGCAGAAAAATTATCATATAAACAAGTAAAATATTTAAAAATTACTAAAGGTGATTTGTGCTCTCTATTCACTGACCCTAAAACAAATCAAAATCTTACCCTCAATGCAAAGAGGTTTCCTATTCATTGGTGCCACCACCAAGAGATTAAGAACTATTTTTTATGAAAGATGGTATATGGTCTTTGATTACCCACCGTGCAATAATTGTGAAGTCCCCCAATATTTTTCTAGGAAACTATACAGTGAGTTTGTATTGAACCAAATCCCAAATTATTTTTATATGAGGGAGTTCCAAGGGAGAGGTGGGGGGTCAGCTCAAGATAGGGCCGATGCATAGCCGAATCCTATGCAGCAAGGAGATGACCTCTCGCTAGGCCACCTCGTGAGCAGATTGTGATGTCTATCATTGCGAAGGAGAGTGCCGACATAGACATTGTAGGTGATCACAACTTTGACCTGTAGTGCCATCCATCACACTAGCCCTATTGTACAATGCAATCTATGGGAGTCTTCAGGTGGTGGCCTTCGAACCCATGTGTGTCAATCTTGCAGGGTGACTTGTTCATATGACCCTACCGACACTCAGGAGGGTGCTACGCAAGATCCATATGCCACTACACAGCTTGATCTATATGCATATACAGAGATGGAGAGGACGGTTGACATTTTGCGTGATACATATGGCATTGACACTCAAGTAAAATTCAGCATGTTCATTGAATTTAATTTATTAAATTTTGATTGTGAAATGCAAGATTAACTAATTTAGTATTATTATTTTAATAAAATTGCAGGGTCATAGTGTAGAGACTAGATACACCAGTCATCCACCTACTTATTTTTGCAGTACACCTATTAGTGGGGTATGTAACTAATAAACAATTATAAATTTATTACATGTTAATAGCATTGTTTTACGAATGGTATTTTAATATGTGAGTTTGGATGTTGAACAGGGTAAGGAAACACCTCCTAGTGCCAATAGATTTGATCAAACATTCACAGAGGTAATATAGAATAAAGAGAACTTAACTAATGAATTCTAAGTTTAGTAGATTTGTGTAGTTTATATTCATATTGTTGGTTATGTTGCATACACATCATTCAAACTCAAAGCATTACTTCAAATTCGATAACTAATAATCGAAAATACATAGTTTAATACTTGTACTCAAAATTTTCTTCATTAGATCTCATACATTATAAGTCATCACATGGATTGCTACTGTAACTTTTTTGTGATTGAATAATTTGTTGTTTTATTTTTAGATGTTGGTGAAAGAAACACCGCCAAACATTATTAGGGCAATGGATATTGGTGTTTCCTCCGCTATACAATCCTCGATGGCTCTGATAGGGGAGGTATGAGGAAAATTACTAAATTTTAATTTACATTCGTTGTAATAGATTAACTAGTTCTAGTGAAGAGTAAACCATTATTGATTCGTAGTTTAATTCCTATTTGGATGGTTTATACAAGGCTTGAGAATGCCTTAACATTGGCGTGTAAATATTTCCATCGAGGAGAGTGATTGTGAGATGGCCGTAAGTGATTATTTTGTTAAATATATCAATTTTTATAATGTAATTTCTATATATTAGTGTCTTTACTTCTTATTGTAATAGTTAAAACTTCACCAGGAGCTAAACACTAGGAGGAGCAGCAGGAGCACTCCTCGAGCATAGCAGAAATGGGTGACACTTATTGCCATCGGATCACCAAGCAAAGGGAAAAAAAATTGTATTTGAACTAGAGCATGGAGAGAAATGAATTTTGAATGTAAAGCCCTTTGTTGTATGCCTACATGGAAATTTTTTACATATTTTCTATTAGATATATTTGACATTGTATGCCTATATGGAATTCTCGTAAGCTTATATGGCTATTTTGTAACTATATTTTATACTTATATCGACATATATTGATGTATGTGTACATGGCTATTTGATTTTAATACAATATTTTTTATCGATGGTGTCCATATTTGCATTATAAATTCATCATTCAATAGATATGAGTTATGTGTATTCAAGTGCATACTTTACAACTTATGCACATATACTTTTTGACTTACGTGTGAACATCAAAAAGTGTGAAAAATTTTATGTGTGGAAGTCAAACGTAAGCCAATTTTGCAATTCTCAATTCTTGCATAATCGATCTTATGGACTTATTCCTTCCTAGCACATATTGTGAATATTTCTCATTTGGTGTAGAAGATAGATTCCTCATTTTTGAACCACTCATAGCAAAGAGATTCACAATAAGAATTTAGCATTGGAACACTACTCCATACTTCTCTTGTCTAGACCATAAAGGATTGGAAATTCTTAATTTGATGCAATGATAGTCCTGAGATGAGAATTTATATAACCATGCCTATTTTGAAACTTTGCATCTAATACTGCATCAACAATCAAACTTAAGAAGTGTTGCATAAGAGTGTTAGGTTTGATAGGCCTTCTCTTCCCTAAGGGAGGAGAGCCTGCATCTTGAATTTTGAACAAAATTTTAAGAAGCAAACATTCTACCTAAAAGCTTCAAACCTAGATGAAATATTTGGATAAGTCTATCTTGAAAATTATCAATGCGTTCAAACTCTAAAGGAGATTCTCCCTGAAAATAAAACTTTACCCTTTTTCCCAAGGAAAGAAATTGCAACAAGTTGTATGTGATTTATCTTATTTCTTTCTCTCATGCTTCTGGTCAATCATCTCATGGCTCAAAAGATAGTTCCGGCTCTTCCAAGGACACCCAAAAAAATCATCAAGACTTTCACGATCTGTAAGAAATTTTTTGGCTCTTTCACAATGTAAATAATTATGTAACACTGTTTTCTTGTTTGCCTTCCACATAAAAATGTTCACACTTTTCAGATTGATCAATGATCAATAATGGATGATTGTAAACACTTGACATTTTTATGTTTGAACTTTAATTTATAATTTTGTATCATGACATTTGAGTATCACTAATATTTTAATATTTGACTATGAAAGTGGTGGTGTATTTTTCCTATGTTATCCGACTATTAATATGGTGGTGTATTCTAACTTGATTACTGCTGCAAATATGTATATATTTCTAATTTTTATATGTTTTTGTATTACCTAACCCAAAACTAACCCAACCCTTAAAAATTTCTCCCGAATCGCAAACTGTGTTCTAACCTAAACCTAAACCTTAAAACTGAATCAGAACTTAGTAAAATAGATTTTGTAGTTTATATTCATACTATGACATTACATTGCATTGCACATCTTCAAACTCAAAGCATTACTTCACATTGCATAACTAATAACTAGATGTTGATAGATGACAAATTTCAATTACAATAATATAGTTTTTACAAAGTCAACCTAAGTAGTTAAGCAATTACTTCACATTGCATAACTAATAACTAGGAGCAGCTACCAATTGCAGTTGCTTGTCATGGCATTCTATGAGACTACATTTCTTTGAGGCATTTTTTCAAACAACACCACCTTGTCTACCGCCACATTTTCATACATGTCTACCAAAGAATTTGTCAAATAGTTCAAGTGTTGCCTTTGTTACTACATGGCTTTCGGAAAGCCTAAAACAAGTTCTTCTTTTTCAAACAAGCTATGATGCTTCAAAATCTATCAAAAGCATAAATATAGATAGCAAGGAACTTTGAAAAATGTCTCAAAGAAAATGAGGTCTCATGACCCTGATGGAATGCTTTGATTGTCATGGCATTCCATCACCATGAAACTTCATTTCTTTTGAGGCATTTTTTCAAAGAGATCACTACCTTGTTCATGCTAACACATTTTCATACATACATGTCTATCAGCATTTTATCAACAAGCCATTTCCTTGTCGCCATGGCTAAAAGTGTAAAAAGTGCTTTCGAATGCTTGATGTTTAGGAAAAATCTATCATAGCATAATAGTAAGCAATAGCATAGACAAGGGTTTGAACTATTTGAAAAATTCTCAAAGAAATTTGTCTCATGGTGGTGGAATGCCATGAGAAGAAAATTGTTGTGGATTGTCATACATTCCATCACCATGAGACCACATTTCTTTGAGGCATTTTTTCAAACAGTTCGCTACCTTGTCTATGCTACTACATTTATCATACATGTTTACCAAAGTATTTTATCAAACAGTTCACTTCCTTGTTGCTATGGCTAAAAGCCTAACATAGGTGCTTCCAAAAAAACTATGGATGCTTGGAAAAAATCTATCAAAGCACACTAATAATCAATAGCATAGAAAAGGCAGCAAACTATTTGAGAAAAATCCTCAAAGAAATGTGGTCTCATTGGTGATAGAATGTCATGACAATCCATAGAAATTTTCTTGTCATGGCATTCATCATGCCATTCCATCACCATGAAACCACATTTCCTTTGGAGTAAGACATTTTTTCAAAGAGTCTTTCCTTGTTTTCATCAAATCATTTTAATATCAAATAGTTCATTGCCTTACCGCTATGGCTGTAAAAGCCTAAACAAAATAATTGCTATGGATGCTTGGAAAATTCTATCAAAGCACACACAGTAAGTAATGTCGATACAATACAAATATTTCCAAAACCACATCAATAAACTTAGGGACTCTTGTCCCAACTCATCTTGATCAAACAACAAAATTTCAACATTTCATCGTAAATCTACTTTTCATCCACTCAAATTCTCTTATCATTAATCATTCATCCTTCCACAAATCTATATTCCAATTGACTCATTCAAAGAAAAAAACCATTTTAGAAAACTTGATTCAATCAATTAGATCAACATGCATTTCAAAAACACCATTTTCAACAAGGCACTCTTCCATTCAATCAATTCATTCAACTTGTCCCAAATAGTCAATCCATCATTACAATTGGATTTCATACTTTTACCAGACCATCAAGCACTGTGAACATCATTATTACAACTAATACAAATCAAGAACTTGCTCTCTTAACTTTGTTCTGACTAAACTTACAATTTCATGTATTATTTTACACCAAGTCTCCTCACTGTCCAACTGTCAAAAAAACATATCTCACTTCTAAACCATGTCCAAGAATCCATACATCCCTGACACCATCACTTAGACAACATTATCCCAAAATCAACTCACCGATCACTGTTAGGTCAGACTTCTATTCTCTGAGCAGTCAAGGCACTACTTCTCAATGAGACATTCATGCCCTAAATCGAGTAAAACAAACACACTAGTTTCAAAACCCAAGATCCAAAACACTTTTAGAGACCTCTTAATGCCCATGTCCTCATATCAAAAACTCAGAATAACTTATATTGAAGAAATAAGCAATTTTTAGTCTGAACGCTGTAAAAAAGGCTACTAAAATAGGCTTGATTTTCAAAGAAGACCCCCTTCAAACATTCCCAAAACACTTAAAACCTCAAAAAAGTCATTAGAAATAACACAAAACTCCCAATTTATCCATTTTCAGGGATTAAAACACTCCTTTTGATAGTATATTGACAAACTCTTGTTTATAGGGTGAAAAACTCAAAAATCAATGAGGGTTTCCTGTATAGGCTACATCCAAACCTAAAAACCTCCACTCATTGAACGCGGTCAAAATAAATGTGAAAAGGAATTTGGAAACATCTTCTAACCCACATGCACTTGTTCTTCTCCATTGTCATGCTACAGGAAAAACAAACTATCTTTGACTCGAAAACTCAAAATTCCCTCTCTTTGTGTAGCAACAGCCTTCAAGGTATTCTTCCTTTTTCCTCCACTCACAAACATCAAAACATAATAGATAACCTATCCCTAACCTACTCCACCAATCTACCTGACCTACATTGGAGTAGTGTGGAAATGCCTTATAAGACTCTCAAAACTCAATGCACAGGATTTTAGACTGAGCCATAAGAAGAATGCTCAAAGAAACATTAAATTTATTGGATTCCTTCCCAAATGGATCAAACAAATGTTGATTCCCCAACCTACTGGAAACAATCTAAATTTGAACCCTAAACTCTTGCACAGTCCATACAAGTTAAGAAACAACTGAAAAACACAGAAAATAAGCTAAAACAGGGAACTCTTTGTTAATTTAATTCTTCCAGAATACAATGATCTCTTTGCTCAACCTTTAAAATTCTTTTAAAGAAGTTTCCAACCATCAACTACCTCTTCATCTTCCTTGAACTACCTATGACTCATCCTCTTCCTTGATTTTCTTGATTTTCTTGTTTTGTCTCTTCACATTCCTTCTTTTTCTCTCTTTTACATATTTAGCATTTTGACAATATTACACTTTGTGCTTTTTCATGCCTTGATTACATTTAATTTTGGCATTACATGCACTTAAATACATTTTTGACAACTTAGCCTTTGAAGGCATTACATGACCTAGGTGATCCTACACCACAAGCTATGGTCTCATGGTTTTTTTTTCACATCAACGTGATTTGATTCACTTTTTTTCATGTAAAAATCAACGTGAACCAGATTTTGTATTATGGAGCTATATTAAGCTACCAATTTCAAAAACCAATAACAATGATACAAAAATAATTTTCTTGAGACTACAAGAAGGTATCAAATGGCTAGTGTATTAAAACAAATTCTTATGATTTCCATTTAATAATGTTGATAACTCTACTCGGGCTTGATTCTTTTTTCAAAATCATACAAATTGAACCCTAGAATCAATAGACTCTATATATCAAGCTACCACAATTCAAGTTACATCAGACCCATATCATTGAGACACAGCCTTAACAATAGGAGGAATGGCCTATTTCAACATACCACTCAAAACCTTAAAAGATCTATCCGTTGAACATAGGTCAAACAGCTTATTCCGCATGTTTGGGTGTGAAAGAGGATCATGCCTAGCATAAACATGCCTATTTGAACACGTTGGAACAGTCCATTTGGTCGCATGAGTTGCAGAACGAAAATTGCACCACCTTGCAACTTTCCACTGCTTCCATTTGACACTTTTTCCATCAACCGAAAACTAGACACCACGGGAAAACCACTTTCGAGATAACAAAAAATGAGAGAGGTTATTGTAGAGGGGCCCAACGCGATCCCATAGGATTAGATGAAAATTTTCTAAGGCCATGGTGTTTGAGTAACTCCCATGCTGAAGTTTGCTCATTTTGCCATTTAAACCCTTAAAAGATTGATCCTATGAATCCAGCTTGAGTGATTCTACATGTTTGGGTGCAAAGGGGATCATGCCTAGGATAAAAATTCCTATTTGGATGTATTGGAATAGTTTGTTTAGTCACACGAGTTGCAGAAAAAAATTTGCACCATTTTGCAACTTTCCACTGCTTCCATTTGACACTTTTTCCACCAACTGAAAATTGAACACCACGGAAAAACCACTGAGATAACAAAAACCGAGAGAGGTTATTGTAGAGGGGCACAACATGATCTCAGAGGATTAGACGAGAACTTTATAAGAATCACGGTGTCCTAGTAACCTCATGTTGAGGTTTGCAGCCATTTTTCCCTTTGGACCCTTACGGGATCAATCTGGTTGAACGTAGCTTGAAGAAATTTCGCATGTTTGGGTGTGAAAGAGGACCATCCCTAGCATAAAAATTCCTATTCATAGCGTTGGAACAGTCTGTTTGGTCACACGAGCTGCAGAATGAAAATTACACCACTTTGCAACTTTCCACTACTTACATTTGACACTTTTTCCATCAATTGAAAACTAGACACTATGGGAATACCACTCCAAGATAATGAAAACTGAAAGAGGTTATTGTAGAGGGGCCCAACACAATTCCATAGGATTAGACGAGAATTTTTTAAGCATCATGGTGTCTAAGTAACCTCATGCTGAAGTTTGAAATCATTTTGCCCTTTAGACCCTTACAGGACCAATCCAATTGAACGTAGCTCAGAGCAATTCTATGTGTTTGGGTGTGAAAGAGGACCATTCCTAGCATAAACACACCTATTCAAATGTTTTGGAATAGTATGTTTGGTCACACGAGTTGCAAAACGAAAGTTGCACCACTTTGCAACTTTCCACTGCTTCCATTTGACACTATTTCCATCAACTGAAAACTAGACAATACAAAAAAACCACCTTGAGATAATAAAAATTGAGAGAAGTTATTGTAGAGGGGTCCAACACAATCTCATAAGATCAGATGAGAATTTTATAAGCCTTATGGTGTCCAAGTAAATTCATCCTGAAGTTTGTAGTCATTTTTCCCTTTGAACCCTTAAAGAATCGATCTGGTTGAACGTGGCTCAGAGCAATTCTATGTGTTTGTGTGTGAAATAGGACTATTCCTAGTATAAAAATTTATATTTAGACATGTTGGAACAGTCTGTTTAGTCACACGAGTTACAGAATAAAAATTGCACCACTTTACAACTTTCCACTACTTCCATTTGACACTTTTTCCATCAACTGAAAACTGGACACTACGGGAAAACCACTCTGAGATAATGAAAACTAATAGAGGTTATTGTAGAGGGGCCCAACACAATCCCATAAGATTAGATAAAAAATTTCTAAGTGTCACGGTGTCCGAGTACCCTCATGTTGAATTTTGCAGCCATTTTTCCCTTTGGACCCTTAAAGGATCGATCCAGTTGAACATAGCTAGGAGTGATTCTGTGTGTTTGGGTATGAAAAAGGACCATTCCTAGCATAAAACTATCTATTCAGACAGGTTGGAACAGTTTTTTTGGTCACACGAGTTGCAAAACAAAAGTTGCACCACTTTGCAACTTTTCACTGCTTCTATTTGACACTTTTTCCATTAACTAAAAACTAAACATTATGAAAAAACCACTATGACATAATGAAAACTAAGATTTGTTATTGTAGAGGGGCCCAACATAGTCCCATAGGATGAGACAATAATTTATGTGTTGTTCTGTCCCAGTAACCTCATGCTGAAGTTTGCAACATTTTTTGTCTCCTTAGGGTCCCTCCTTAAGGACCAATCCAAATTTTCGAACGTGAGTTCGAGCAATTTTGCATGTTTGGTGCAAAACAAACTTCATCTTCCTAAGCATAAGATGTAAGTAATAGTTCCGCTTATCACACGAGTTGAAAATGAAAGTTGTACCACTTGCAACTTTCCAATCGCTTCCATTTGACACCTCCTTTTTCCATCAACTAAAAACTGGACACTACAAAAAAACTACTCTGAGATAATAAAAAATGAGAGAGGTTATTGTAGAGGGCCCCAACATGATCTCATAGAATTAGACGAGAAGTTTATAAGCCTTATAGTGTCTGAGTAACCTCATGCTGAAGTTTGCACTATTTTTCACTTTGGACTCTTGAGGGATCGATCTGATTGAACGTAGCTCAAAGAAATTCTACATGTTTGGGTGCAAAAGAGGACCATTCCTAGCGTAAAAATACATATTCAAATGCATTTGAATAGTCTATTTGGTCACATGAGTTTCAGAACGAAAGTTGCACCACTTTGCAACTTTTCAATTACTCCATTTGACACTTTTCATCAACTAAAAAATTGATGTACTACTGCAAACCACCGGTGATACAAACAAAAATTGAGAGAGGTTATTGTATAGGCTCAACATGATCCCATAGGATCGACATAAATTTTCTACATCACAGTTGTCCAAGTAACCCTTCATGTCAGCTTGTAGCCATTTTTCCTTTGGACCCCTTCAAACCATCAATTCATTGAACGTGAGCTCGTATAATTTTGCATGTCTGTGTGAAAAAATGGGAATTACAAACACTATCTCGCACATGTTGTAATAGTTCATTTGGTCACAGAAATGAAAGTTGCACCACTTTGCAACTTTCCACCGCTTCCATTTGACACTTTTTCCATCAACTGAAAAATAGAGACTACAGGAAAACCACTCTGAGATAATGAAAACCAAGAGAGGTTATTGTAGAAGGCTCCAATCCCATATGATAAGATGAAAAGTTTCTAAGCTGCCGTGGTGTCCGAAAAGTAACCCCATGTCAAGTTTGTAGCCATTTTGTCATTTTTGGTCCCTAAGGATTGATCCGGCTGAACTTAGGCCTCAAGGATTCTCGTATATTTGGGTTTGAAAGAGGACCATTCCTAGTGTAAACATGTCTATTCAGATGTGTTGGAATAGTCCATTTGGTCAAAGGAGTTAGAGAATGAAAGTTGCACGACTTTGCAACTTTTCACAAGGCAAAAAGACACCTAACCTTCAAATCTTACTTCCAAACTTTTACCAGACCTCGGTACACTTTATTCATCTTTATTTTGACATGAACAAAGCTAAAACACCTTCTTACAACACTATTTAATCTGATTTCACAATTGCTTGCACTAGAAGACCAAATTTGCTTGTAAGTGATAAAACACTAAATCAGGTGTAACATGCAAACCACAATGAATCTTTACAGGATAAATACATTTTAGGGTACCCATTTCGGCCATTAAAAATATATATTATTTTTTGATACACTTATTTTGGAATACATGCCTTTTGTACCAATTTCTTTGCTTCTAAAGAACCCCAAATAGGTCATTTTAATAAAGAAAGTAGTCTTTAATCATCACCAAAATATCAAAAAACCTCAAACAGTCTTTTTCCATGTGTAAAAACTCTCAAATAAACAAGTTTCAAGATGGAAAACACCCAACAATACATAAAATCTATAAACCCTTGATTATAGGGTGAAAATCACAAAAATCAGTGAGGGTTTCAAGTATTTCACTCTAAGAAACCTCAAACACTCTGGCCAACACTTGGGTCATGCCTTATTATGTCTAAAAAATATTTTAGAATCATTTCCCTTAGACATGCATTCATTATTTCTTCAATACCCTACATAAAACCTCCATTTTTGGATGAAAAACTTAGATTTTGGCTTTATAGCAGTAACTCCACATTTGCATTCTTGGCTTCCCTGCACAAAATGACTCAACCAAAACAATAAACTGATGCAGATAGGGATTGGAATCTTTCAACAAACACATTTAGATTAGTCCCAAGTAATTTTTAAAACCCCAAGTATTTATCTTGACAATTATCTCCTTTCAACTAGGTCTACTCTAGTAGCCATACAAACCATGTTTTTGGGCTTTATCACTTTAGCTTCCCAAATGAATTCTCAAATAAATGAATTTTTTTTAAGGCATATCAACTGATGCAGAGCAGGGTGGAGGAATACAAATTTATACTTAAGAACCAGGAAACCAACTCAGGTTCATATATCTAATTCAGCTTCCATAAGGTCAGCATTATAGTCTTCCAATTCACCACTGAACAACTAAAAGACCAATTCCTTAAAGAGAATTTTTAAAACATCCATTGATCATCCAAATAAAATTCATACTTCATCAAGAAGATAGATCCAAGCTTCCACCTAAGATTCATCTGCCAAAGCTTAAAGAAACATCAAAGTATCATGCTCAAGGGCTATAAGAACTAGCCAAATTTTACAAACAAACCCACCTGTAAACTTCTTGTCATAAAAAGATCTCATAGATAGTCACAAATTGTGCTTCAAAACCACAAATTTTCTAGTCAAATACTCAGTACAAGTCTACTAACCTGCTGCTCCAACAAACCCTCATTTTCCCTCCTAAAATCTAGGGTTTCTCAAGATCTTCACTCAAAGAGCCACAATTTACAAAACCAAAACATAACACATGTTTCCCTAGGTCTGCTTAGACCTTCCAACCTTTTGTAAACTCAATCCCAACACAAATCCATGAAAAGACAACTTGAAACTAGCATTTTCACATAGAAACTTAACATTTTCTACCTAGGCATCGTAAGAATTCGGACTTAAAGACTCTCCCTCACCAAGAAACTTCATTCCACACCTAATATACATGCATGCAATTCTTCCCACCAAGTCACATGGCTTTACAGTAGGTGGGAAGACAAAAATTACATTTTTTTAATCACAAAACAGTGATAAATCTGTTACATAGGCTGCTACAAAAAAAAATAGTATTTTTCCCTCCAAAATGAATATTGGAAGCCCTAAATGGAATAAAATGGAAGCTAATTCACAATACTACATGAAAACATGAATGAAAAATCCTTCTAAGAATGTACAGGTCCATACAGGTGAAGGAAACTCTAAAAATTCAGAAATAAAGCGTTGAAAACTCTGAATCAAACATTAACCAAGCTTTCTATATTGAATAATTAGCCTTGAATGGACTTAAAATAACAATTACAATGTCTCTTGATCTTCATGAATTCATATTCTTTCCTTTTGAACTTCTGTCTTTTTGTCTTCCACTAAAATTGCTAATTTTGGCTTTTGGCAGTCTTTACAACTTTTGCATTTTGCAATTTTTCAA
>VDFB02376698.1:0-15000 GCA_007258455.2 Sequoia sempervirens
GAACTCCGACACTTAGAACAGATTTCTAAGTGAACTTTGATGACTTTACTTCAATCAGCAATCAGCAATTTTAACTATTTCGTATCAGCAATCAGCAAACATCAAGCTAGCAAGTTCGCACTTCTAAGTTCTCAGCTACTTTACTCACTACAAGGCGTCCCTTTTAAATGGCAACTTCAACTAAGCTTAAACAAATTTCAATTTTCAGCCTCAACACTAGCAAAGCCGTACCTCCTTCAAGCTTTCAGCAATTTCTTAGTAAATACTTCTTTAACCAGCAATGGCGTACCTCTCCCAACCAGCAAGTGAGCACCTCTTGACTTTAGCAAATACTTCTCAGCAACTTAAGGCGTACTTCTCTCAGCAACAAATTTAATCAACTCTCAAGTGCGCCTCCTCAGCAAACTCAACTTCTCAGCAAAATTCAAACTTCAGCAACTCACTCAGACTCAGCAAAATTTCAAACTCTTCCAGTCACGATTCGCTGCAATGCTTCACCCTCAGAGCAAGTTCGACTTCCAGCTATGAAAACAAGTGAAAAACTTGCTCATTTTATAGCTAAAATTCGAATTCTAGAAGAAGTTAATTTTAGCCAGTGCCATTAAACTCCACTACTCCACTTCAAGAATTCGAATTTTTCCCTCTCTGGTGTTTCTGACACTTGTCTCCAGTCGTCGGGAATATTATTCTTCTAGAAACTTGACTTTGACTGGCGTTTTGGATTTTGCTTTCGAAAATTTAATTTTAATTCATCATTTTTTACTCGCCAGCCGGAGCTCTGTTACTGGAAATCAAATTTTAACTCTCTTCTGCTCTAGAAAATTTCATCTTCGAAGAATTTAATCAAAATTATCTAGGCAACTCCCTTCAGACTCATCGTTCGAAGAAAATTCACTTTGAAAACACATTTTATTCATGTTTGCCTTAGAAAATTTAAAATTCTCCCTTAGGAAAATTCACAATTTGAGCACTGATTAAATTCCTCACTGAAAAGGTGTCGGCGAAGCTTGAAAGACTTGGAAATCCACCATTCATCACGAACGTCCAGTACCCAGAAGAAAATTTTCGTCAGAATGTCTCGAATCCATGGGTACCCAACGAACGGGTTCATTTAGTTTTTCGAATTTTGAACCTTAGAAAATATTATTTTCACCATTTAAATTGATTCTTCGCCCGTGATCACTCTTTGTTGCTCTGACTTCTTGAAAATTTTGAATCATCTTGTATTATCATCGTCTCTGACTCCATCTCTGAGGAAAGTTGCTCGTGCTCCGGAAAATTTTATCATCTGAGTTCTAGGCGTATTTTCCAAGGAAAATAATTTTGCCTTAGAAAATATTTAAATCATCTCTTGCATTTTGAGAACTTGCCTTAGAAAAATTTTGATTGCCAGTGGAGAGGAATTTTTTTATTAACTTCATTCAGAAGAATTTTATTCATTCCCGGCACGCTTTGCTTCTCACTTGCCATTTGCATTTCACTCCACACTTGGAAAAAAATATTCCAACGCCTAGGCAAATTTTTCAACACTTAGAAAATATTTCTAACACCTTATAACTCCCTTACTCTTGGCGCATATCACACTTTGAGAGGAAATTTAAAAAAAATCACGCCACACATACCTTGATCACTTTGAACGCCCAACACTTACCATCCTTCACCACGCTTTGGGAAAACTTTCACCTTATTTACCACTTGCATTTACTTTTCACATCCAAACATGGGCGCATTTCCTTGTAGGAGGATAAACTTGCCACCACGCCTTGTGACCTTTCATCTTCACGTTTTTGTCTTCACATGCACAAGTTTGGGCACATTTTGCCTATGGAGGAGGACGAGATTGTTGACCTTTTGACTTTTCTTTCCCCTTGGGCGCATTTTGATGTGTCTAGTGGATGAACCTTTTCCACGCCTCAAGAGTGACTCTTCGCCTTCCAAATTTCGTCTTCACATGCATGACTTTGGGCGCATTTCACCCCTGCTACAGGATAAGCTTGCAATCTTGGGCGCATTTTAATGTGTGTGAAGGATTTTCTTCTTCCAACGTTCTTGGGTGACTCTTCACCTTCCAATTTTTTGTCTTGACATGGATGCATTTGGGCGCATTTTGCCCTTGCTGGTGGATAAGAAACTTTGACTCGTTTGACTCCTTGCAACCTTGGGCGCATTTCACCTCCTGTGAAGGATAAGCTTGCATCTTGGGCGCATTTGGATGAGGGTGGCGGATTTTCATGCCTTAGAGAATATTTTCAACTTTCCCTCTTTCATTTTGGGCGCATTTCCTCATGCCTGCAGGACGAAAACTTTGACTTTTGTTTGACTTTTCTCACCTTGGGTGCATTTTGCCCTGTGTGAAGGATGAACTCATTTTCAAAAAATTTCTACGCCTCTAGCTGAGATGGGCGCATTTCCCTATGCCTGCTGGACAAGACTCCAGACTTAGACAAATTTTCATCATCCTTCCAGCTTACGTGCCCTGCTATTTATAGTAAGTTCTCTGAATTTACGCCTCTGGCACTCGGAATGGCCTGAAATTTTGAACGTAGCATCCTCATGACTTTATCAACCTGTCGGCACTGCCACTTTTAGTCACCCTGCTATTTATAGCTTGTTTCTGAAGGTGGCTTACTATAAATAGTAAGCTCTTGTTTCTGATAGCTCCCAAGCTCCGATCGAGTTGAAATTTGAATGAGGCGATCCTCACCACGTGACCTGGTGGCTGACACTGACGCATGCAGCTGATTTACTATTTTTAGCATCGCTTCAATTTGACTTACTATAAATAGTAAGTGCCCGCTTGATCTCGAATTTCACCACAGATAGCCCGGCTGGGATTCTATCGCAGTTGGTTTAATTTGATTTTGAAGATTTTGACTTTGATGTCTATTTTAGGTTCGGGTTGAAACCTTAACTTAAACAAGATGATTGCAAGATCTCCGCTTATTCGCTTTCAGTGGCATTGCGACGTACTTCGTGAATCAATCATTGGTGGCACGCCAGACACACTCGCTAAAAAATAGCAAGTTCCTCTTTACTGAGTGGGAATCTCCATTTGCATGTCACACCATCGCGAAGCTCTTGAAAAACCCATCAGAATCACCGACATGCAAAAGAAACCTCGACATGCAAACCCTAAAATATTTCTCGAACTGAAAGTAGTCGTCTCGCCTTGCATGTTACATCATCGCGGGTCCCAAAACCAGGAAGGAATGTCCGCATATGCAAAGAAAAACTCTGCATCTGGACCCTGAAATTCGTGCCGGAAGCCGGACTGCTAAAAATAGTAAGTTGTCGGTTTTCGCTCAAATTTGGCATGCAAGCAGTCTGATGTACTCTGAATGCCGTGTGATGATCGGAATCTCAAAATAGCTGATAGATTGCCCTGAATTTCACACTTACTAAAAATAGTAAGTACCCTGAATTTGATGAAAACTGGCTGGAAGCCTGCTGGATGTCTGCTGACAACATCGTTAAGCTCAATTTTCAATTTACTCACTTTACTTGACCTTGAATTGGCTGAAAAGTTCAAAACCCTAATTTCAGACTTGGCCAATATTTCGCGTTTAAGCTTCAATGACGGACACAACCCCCGAAAGGCGGACACCAGAAAAGAGATAGAGCGAGAGAGAGAAGAAAACCCAAGCCAAAAGACCGGAACGGAGCAAAAATTAGGGGGTCCCCATCTTGAATGGGGCGATGTGTGAAAAGGTCACAACACAACTCCCGGTCACCAGATAACCAGGAGCGACAGAACACTCAGGACCAACAACAATCCTTAGTCAAAGGCATAGAAACATCAAAGGCCAAGAGCCAAAAGGAGCTGAAAGCAAACCACCGGAAGCAAACCAAGTTTCCAACACCAAACACTAACCCCACCTCAGTAGGAGACAATAAAGGGGAAAAGAACCAAGCAGAAAAGGTACCCAAAACCGCTCAAACTTCCCAAGACTCTTCACCTCAATAGAAGAGTACAACAGCAAAGCAGAGCATAAGACAGCCAAAGGCCCACCGTAGCACCACCAACCCCTTCCAGCCAAATCCATCTCTACCTCAATAAGAGATAGCTCCACCTCCATACGAGAAGCCAGAGAGGGAGCCATACAAAGAAGATCACTACTTTCAACCAGATCCACACACTCCACCTCAAAAGGATATGACTCCACCTCAATAGAAGTCACAAAATGAGGAAATAGGAAGAAAGTAAGAACCGAACAAGCAGCAGCCGTACTAACCAACCACAGACCCACTTGGGTTGCGAGAAACAACAAGACTTCCAAAGGAGCTCCAAAGCCAACCCCCATCAAACATAACTGCAGTAGGAGACTAGCAGTACAAAACCACCAGCACAAACCAAACTGCACCACATAAGCGATATCCGCCCCTCTCACCTGAAGTAGACAAGAGAAGGCCACACAAACCTTCAAGTCCAACAGCACAGCAACCTCGAGCAACCACCAAGCCAATCAAAAGAGCCAACTGCCATCCACAAACACAGGCAAAGATCTGAACCGTAACCAAACCCCCAAAGAGTCTAAGAAAACACCTCCTCTGCAATAGCAAAATCTGCAACTAACAAAGACATGGAAAACCATAGACACTTTCATAACCCAGAGCAGAAAAGGAGCCCACCAATGAGCAGCACCTCCCCAAGCCAACCAAACCACATTACCAAGGTGAAACGAAGCAGTGCCAAGCATGGACACCCACATCACTGGAAGAAAATAGCAACTTTTGTAACCCAGTCCAGAATATGTAGAGACAACGACTCAGCATTCCCCAACACCAAGGTCACCCCAAAGCAGAGGCAACCCAACAGCCAAGAAAACACCCTAAGGAAATAGGGCTCCACAAGACAATACAGAAGGTAAGAAAAGTCCAGAATCCCCCCACAAACCAAAGCCACAAGACACCGGCTAGGTCCAGGAGAGGCTCCAACAAAGAACCACCAGACCAAAAGGCCTCCAAACCAAAACAGAGCACTGACTCCAAACAGGGAAAAGTCAATGACTGCCCACAGAAAAGCAAAGATCTCCATCAAAGCAGCAGAGAGAGGGGTCTCAGAGTGCAATAAAATACTCACAAACTACGAGGCAGGGAGCAAAGAGGCAAATGAGCCAAAGATAGCCCAGGCCCGAAGGGAACACAACACCCCATCTCCGCAAGAAACCAGAACAACCTCAAGCAACAGGTTGACAACACCACAGAGAATGCCAGGGACAGGAATAAGCATTCTCCAACAAACATCCACCACACAGCCAGCGTTCTGCAACCCCCAAACAGGATCGTCATCAGACTCCCATGCATCCGCGCTCTCAAAAAAATTCAAACTGCCCACACCACAATGCTTCCCGCTCGATGCAGTAGTCATTGTCAAAAACTTAGGTTATGAAAATATTACCTTCATTTCTTAATGGTAACTTTAAATTTAATGTTAAACTTTACCAGTGTTCTTGTTTTGAAAGTTCAATGTCATGATATTTTAGTTTTAATGTAGCAAATTTATAAATTATTAGATTATGTTATTAAAAAAATGGCACCTCCAAGTACCCCCATCTCCTATTTTTCAAAAATAGACGTACCGGTACCGGTACCAATCTCTTGTACCAGTACCGGTCTCCTGGCAACTATGATGTACACCCACCTACAATCCTAAGTGCAAGGAGGAGCAATTTTATAAATCCACAATAACTGGACTAAGGTATGATTGACCACCACAGTTTGTCCATCAATTTGATGATGTAATGTTGTTGATTTATCTAGCATTTTCCACAAAGCTTACCATAATTGATAATTGCAGAATTGAGAATACATATATCCTGGGTTTTTTGAGCCTCTAATACACATGTAGATGAAATATGATAACAACCAGCATTTGCAATTATAGCCATATATGCATAGTTTTAAAACTCACGACTTGGCAAAACTCAGTAAACACAATTGAAAAATTACTTAAATTCATTAAAACTCGGCAACTTGGCAAAAACTCATCAAAAGCCAACAAATTGAAAAATTATTTAAATTCATTAATTTGGCAAGACTTGACAAAACTTGGTAAAATCTCAGCACAGACAAATAAATGGGCTAGTTACTCAGCTATGGTGCTTTCTCGCAAGTACACTCTGCAAGTTTTTGATCTATACATATACACTCTTGGAGTCTACACTACACTTGCCAGTCAAGGGATTCCATGAAGCATTGAGCCCAAACCTTGGCACCTAACACCAAATAGGCAATGGATTTACAGTTAGGCCTAAAGGATTAAGTCTTAAATTTAAAAGAAAAGAATGACTCGATGGAAATAGGCAGCTTGTATATCAAGACCTGATTGCTAGGGAATTCACCATGTAAGTGTACACATGAAATGGGTTCATAGGAATTGAACTCCAATTGATGATAACTCGGTCAAACCTGACTCAAGGTTAATAGGCAAACAGCACATCAAGCCTATGTTGTTTGGAATTTGTCATGTGTGCATGCAGCAAAAGTAACTTCATATGAAAAAAACTTGAGGCCAATCATAAACACAAGCCAAATCCCAATTGGGAAAATAAAAACCCTCTCTCAAAGGTATGAGAGGTAAGACTATTGGGTTTTTCTTTTTTTGCAGACCGTGGCAGATGGCACATAATATCCATGTTGTTAAGGAATTTGGTGTGTGTGTTTTACAAATAACTTGAAGCCAGTCATGAACTCAAAGCAAAGCCCAATCAAGAATGACAAACCCTCTGACCATGGTGCAAGACGTGAGACTATTGGGTTACTGTATGTTTGCAAGTCTGGGCAGATGGTATATGGAACCTGCATTACCAAGGGATTTGGTGTGTTTGCACATGGTAAAAATGAGCTTGCAGGAACCAAACTCCAGGCCAATGATGAACACAAGCCAACCTCACTCATGGGAATTAGAAAGATGGCACATCAAGCCTACATTTTTAGGAAGCTGTTGCGCACGTGTGCCTGCAGTAGAAAGGACTTTGTATGAATTAAACCAGAGGCCAAAAATGAACTTGAGCCAATATCCAATTGGATATTACAAACCCTCTTTCGCCGAACATTGAGGTGCAATTACTGTTTGAACGTCTGAGCAGATGGTACATCAAGCCTTGTTGTTAGGGAGCTTGGTCTGTTTGAACAGTTGGAATAATTTCAACGGAACCACTGATGAAGTCAAGCTTACAACCAACCCAGTAGGACAAACACCCATGCTTGCACGGGTGGGGTGAGTCCTACTGCGAATAAGTCTAATCTTTGTGTTACAGGATGCCTGGCCTTAGCAAGCCGTGTATATTACACGGGCAAAAAAAAACTTTAGTCAATATCCAATTGGATATGACAAACCCTCTTTCGCTGGACATTGAGGTCCAATTACTGTTTGAACGTCTGAGCGGATGGTACATCAAAGGAGCTTGGTCTGTTTGAAAGGTCGGAATAATTTCAACGGAACCACTGATGAACTCAAGATTACAACCAACCCAGTAGGACAAACCCCCATGCTTGCACGGTGGAGTGAGTCCTACTGCGAATAAGTCTAATCTTTGTGTAACAGGATGCCTGGCATTAGCAAGCCGTGTATATCGCTTATAGAGAATTTCTTAATATCCGGGATTTTAACTAGGGCAATGTAGTTTGTATTAGCATTTGACCTATTAGCCTCAAAACAGCTCCAAGTCAACATCTAAAATGTGATCGTATAATTAATCAACACCAAATACCTCATTTGATTGTTTTAAAAGACAAAAAACTACTAGACAATGCACACTTATTCATTTAATGCAAGAAGTTGTCAGTTTTGTATAAAAACAAACCTGGGAGCCCAAGAAGACAATTCTTTGCTTGAGAAACATATTGGTGGCATCCAGGTCCTCCAGTTTGGGAATCCATGATGGCCCAGTGGATATGCTTCCCGGTTCCACTGATGCAGATAAGGGTCGTCTTGAAAGACTTAGAGGAGCCCCAATTGATTTGACTCTTCCAAATCCCTGCCTTGAATCAGAGTGAAAAACTGAAGAACAAGAAGTACCAACGGAACATTGCGGTGGGATTGAATGCTTCTTTATATTGATGGTGGATGCATGAAGTGGCGAGCAGCTTGGATTCAAAGATAATTTTAAGGACTGCCCCCAGCACACTCCACTGCAGGCCGCCATTATTAGTGAACAAAGAGCGGAACTGAGTGAACTATGATATCACGAGCGTCTACAATTAATTATCATCGCCCGTATTCTTTTCAAGGAGCAAAATTCATAGACGTGGACAGGCCTGGAATTTGACGGCCACCCCTACCTGTCATAAAAAAAAAATTGTGACGGTTTGATTATTTAAATACCTGTCATTTGACGTCTTATAAAAAATATAAATTGTAAAAAAAATACCATCTCTATCTCTCTCATACTAGTTCTTTTAATACCATCTCTATCTCTCTCATACTAGTTCTTTTACTTCTAATTCTTTTTTTTCGTTATACTCCTTTTTTTGTTTTCATTCATACTCATAGAAACGTAGCAACATTTAACATGTACTTGAAAACCCGAAACACAGCTTTGTAAATAAAAACAATCATTATAAATAAAAATAAAAATCATTATAAAAACCAAATAAAATTTTAGAGGAATTCAAAACATACAAATGCTCACCAATAAAATTGGAAGCTCTCCAATATCACCTGTAAAACAATAAAAACAAAAAATCATTTATAAAAGCCAACTAAAATTTTAGAGGAATTCAATAACATACAAATGCTCACTAATAAAATTGGAAGCTCTTTTGTAAAGCACACAAATTTTGTATCTTAAAAAAAAAAAAAAATCTTGTTAGGATATATATATCTTAGTAAAAAAATGTAAAATTAAAAAACAGTAATAATTAGTAATAAATCTAAAAAACATAAATTTATTAGGAAGTTTCTAAATTCATATTAAAAATAAATCTTTGTTAAAAATATGTTAAAAGTTAAAAAATAAATCTTTGTTAAAAATATGTTAAAAGTTCAAAAACAATTATATTCTATTTTGAAAATATTTTCAATTTAAAGTTTCTAAATTTATCTTTAAAATAATCAAAATTTCAAATTTATTGTTAAAAATACTTTAAAAATTAGAAAGAATTATATTTCCTAATTGAAAAGATTTTAAAGTAATTTATATTTTTATAATAAACATATATATATAATATTGTCTATAATAAATTTTTTACAGTTTAATAATAATTTAAAGTGTCATATATACAGTTATATAAAAATATAGCAAGTCAACTTATACGGTCTAATAAAATTTAAAGTTGTAATATACGGTCTAAAATACAAAAAACAGTCAAATAGACCATCAAATTCTAGGCTTGGACGTGGACGAGTAGAAAATAGTTTATCTAGATATTTGTTACCTAGCATTTACCGAGATAAATGGTGAGTGTTTTAATAAAGTTAATTTGAGGGCATAAGGGGAGAGGACCCCACGTGGGCCCCACAATAGACCGTCTTAATATGCAAATGTAAAACAGTTTTCACCCACAAAGTTAACAAAGATACATGTATCATTGTACCGCTAAAATTGTATTATAATCAGAGAATATTTGTCCCATACACAAATAGATATTCGCACTGTTACATGTAAAGAATATTCAAAGCACATCTGACACCACAAACATACAAGCCATATTGCTTGTTACGGGGCCCTTGATTCAAAAGAAACGCTCAAAATATATAATTAGTATAACCCAAGCTCTCGTATAATGTCACCACTTGCATTTCATCGCAGCCACTTTTCTGGCACTTGGGATGCCACAAGTAGAACATATACCGAAGAATGTCCCATCACCAAATCCAATCCAATCGAACGCCCATCCCACTTGGCCACCAACAGAACACTCAAACAGGTAGCAATCATTCATATGTGTCCCATCTGTCAAATCGAACCTCTCTACTAATGGTTCCTCCTCATGTTTTTCCCACCTGCAACCACCAAAACAATGGTGTTAAAGCCATCAAAATCTCTTGTCAAGCAAACAAGGAATTCAGGCCATTAATGTATACAAACTCAGCAATTGAAGGCATCCGATGAAGAATTCAAATTTCAAATTAAAAGGACAGGAATTAAAGACTCCACACCAAACCAGCATTGAACATATAAGGAGAAATTCTAATTCAAAAATGCATTACTCAATCTCTTGCAATTTCCATTTAGCACGTCTCACTTTCATTATAAATTATACAAGTTCGTCCAAAAATATGAAGATAGTCTAGAGGAAGCAGCAGCAACATCCGAACAAGCTACAGGTATTCCACTACTACAAATTCAGGCTGCCTATGAATGCAAATATTTTAAATGGGATGTCAATTTTTTTCACATTGACTTGTAACTCAATATCTGGGGTTTCAACTTACACTTTATACGAATGTCAAGTCATTGCAATTCAAGTTCATGCTTTCACTGGTTTTCCTTTCATCTACACCCATCCATGCACGACGTTTACCCTATATTGTGCATTTCAATATTTTGTGTATAAAAATTGCACGACATTTATTGTGTTTTTCACATTTGCTTACTTACACAAAATATGAAATGGGTTTGACTGGTTTAAAATGGTTTTTCATTACTACTAGACTTTTTTGACGAAATATGGAAAGGGTTTGACTGGTTTGCACCCATGCACTTTTTTTTCGTGTGTTCGTCATTGCACAAACTTTAAATATGCAATTTGCTTTTTATATTTGTTTGTTATTCCAAAATACGGAAATGGATACAATATATTTGTTTGTTACTAGGAAATATTCATATGGTTTTAATGTTTATCATTTTGAGGGTTCCTGCCATACACTTGCATTCATGTCTTCCTCACTGCACACACTTTAACTCTTGAATTTGCTTATAATATTCTCATGTTATTCTGAAATATGAAAATGGTATGACTGATTTTCATTTCCAAGATATTTTGGCATGTTTATGTATTATTTTGTTCTCCCGTGCACAATAGTTATGTTTGCGAAATGTTTTTTTCATTTCATTGTTACTACCAAACATGGAAAGAGTTTCACTGCTTCAAAATTATAGTGTTTTCTCTTTGACAATGCACAAACTTTAACTCTGCAATTTGTCTTTAATATTTGTTTGTTATTCTCAAATATGAAAATGGACTCACTTGTTTTCATTTTGAAGTTTTTCTGCGATGCAATTATATTATTTTGTTCTTGTATATGTATTTGTCTTTCCATACATACATATACATATTGTGCATGGAAGAACAAAATAATACATAGACATATTTCCATACATATATATGGTATGACTGGTTTTCATTTCAAAGATATTATGCCATGCAATCATATTGTTTTCTTCTTCCTTTCACAATACTGTTCTCTGCGAAATGTAATTTTTATTTCATTGTTACTACCAAACATTTTTATGGTTTCACTGGTTCACAATTATAGGGTTTTCCGCCATGCACTTGTATTCCTCTCTTTCACAATGCACAAACTAACTTTGCAATTTGCCTTTAATATTTGTTTGATATTCCCACATATGAAAATGGATTCACTTGATTTCATTCTGAAGATATTCTTCCATGCAATTATATTATTCTCTTCCTATAGATGTATATATATATAGTTCATGGAAGAACTGAATAATACAGACATATTTCCATACATATACAGATATATATAAATACACACACACACATGTATATATATTCGTATATAAATATGTATGTAATTGTTTATGTGATTGTTACTATGAAATTTGTTTATTGTATTTATGTTCAGCTCTGCACTCAAGAAAGCTCCCTTTTTCTTTCAGTTGAGGTTTTCTACCTCACTACGCTTGTACCATTGTATTTCGTTTTAACAATATTTAACCAATGTTTATGCATGTCTAGCTAAAAAGATGTGCTCCAAGCCATTTCAATTCAAATAATAAAATTGAATAAACTAGGATCATGCATATATTGAATAAAAAAAAACTGTTCATGCACATTAAAGACAATTGCATTACAAAGAGTCATCAATTGCATTGCAAACTGTTCATAAAAACCAAGCAAAATAAAGACAATAAAAACATAGTGTTCATGCACAATAAAGACAATTTCATTACAAAAGTGAGACAATTGCATTACAAACTATCCATTAAAACTAGATCATTGAATTTCAAAATGTCAAGATGCATATTAAATAAATGCAAATTGTTCATGCATCACTGTGACTTCAACGGTGTTCACTTTTTTATTTTATTTAGCTGCTCCAAACATTCGTTTTAACGTTTGTAGGTGCAATCTAAAGGTAAAGTGAGGTTGAAAAGTAAAACCAAGATTGCAAAGACGTCGTCTCATACAAGGAAAGACACTATAACAGTCCCCAATGTGCAACAATCGGTTGCAAAAGTAAACACGAATCTAGAACCTGTTGAGGTTGTCCAGGAGGTTGGTCCACCACCGATCCGGCGAGCAAGAGCATCAAAGGAAAGGGAATGGTCATCACAGGACATGGATAGGGCACTAGAGGATATTGAAATAAATGGGATGTCGAGAGAGATGTTGCAAAGAAGTGGAAAATCCTAGCTACAACACTTAGCAATTGGTTAGGTGGTCTGAGCTCTACTTTAAAGAAGGGTCCACCAACGGTCCTAACGAAAGAGGAGGAGGGTCTGATTGTGAAGTGGTGCACAGATATGGCAGATATTGGCCATGGGCTTGAGATTATTAATCTCAAGCAAGAGGTTGCTCAGATATGTCAGACTAGACCCAACCCTTTCATGGAGGAGCTACTTGAAAAATCATGGTGGACAGGATTCAAGAGGTGCCATCCAGAATTGACTTTGCACATAGCTGAAAGTCTTGACAAAGATAGGGCGGTAAACCTTAGACCTGATATAGTAGCTGAATTTTATAAAACACTCACAATAGCATATGAAAGTACCCCATACGGTCCTCACAAAATTTGGAACTATAATGAAACGGGCATTCAAGCTAGCAGAAATGGAACTATGAGGGTCTTGGCATGTCGAGGCAACAGGAATGTCTCCTACATCATTCCAAAAAGCAGAGAATGGATAACAATTCTATGTTGTGTTAATGCATCTGGCCAAACCATACCTAGTTTCTATCTGTTCAAGGGCAATACAAAGATAGAGAATTACATTGTGAATTGTGTGTATTAAGGAAAAGTTTTCAAGTTAGATTGCAAGTAGCATAAAACTAAAACCCCAATCACCAATACAGCACAATGAAAACAAGAAGCATAAGAATATGAAACAACATCACCTAGTCTTCAAGCGTCCATTGGTTGACCTCCATTGGCCTTCTCCATCTCGTTGAAAATGGTATAATTACCCTAATATTTGAAGTGCAACTATAACCTATGTCTTAGACCAGCAAAATATTGAAGTAATGTGGTTGCTCAAGTACTCAAAAGCTCTCAAGCATGTTGAAAATAACTTAACTTTGTGTCCCTAAAATGACTTGAAAGAGGGTCTTTTAAAGAATGTCAAACTAAGAATGGATGGCCAGGATTAAAAGTTGGTGAAGCCCTAACATCAAAGGCCAGGATTCAATGTGATAAGGAGGATTAGGGTTAGAGCAACATTAGGTCAAAGTTTGGGCAAGCTTTGAAATAAAGGGTTGAGATTTAATTAGAGATAATCAAATCAAGGGTGGAGAAAAAGAGGTAGTTGGAATAATATAAATTATTTAATTTATGGAGGAATGTTGACTTATGAATTAAATAATGGTTTAATTCATAAATGAGAATGAGACAAAAGACAATAAATAATTGTTTTAATTATTTATTTGGTGGAATGGAAAGTGGATTAAATGGATAATGTTATTTAATTAAAGGATAAATGGTAATGTTATTAATGATTGGAGAGAATAAGGATTGATTAGTAACATAAATAAATAAATGTAATTTACTTATTTAAATAATCATAGAGGAATAATTATGACATTAGGACATGATTAAATAATTGAATTATGTGAGGGAGAAGCATGGTCATCATAGAAAATATGGTTTGCAAGTCGAGACCATTTTTATGTGTCTACACTGTGAACCATGCGCAACTTTGGCAACCCAAGCACATGCTTGGATGACGAAGGAGCTTTTCTATGAGTAGCTGGAACATTTTTGCGTGTTGGTTCTTAGGGGTATGTCACCCACTAATAGGCACCTGTTGATTTTTTACAGCCATGGAAGTCATGTTGCATTGTCAACTATCCAAAGGGCAAGGGGGTTAGGCATTGACCTCCTTACACTACCTGCTCATACTTCTTATGCGCTACAACCTTTGGATGTTAGCATGTTTGCACCATTCAAGCAATATTTCAAATCAGAACGAGCATATTTTCTCACTAAATTCCCCAATATTGATATTAGAAGGGAAAAATTGGTGGAGTTAGGCAGCAAGGCATTGAGAAGAGTTTTGACTCCAACCAACATAAAATTTGGCTTTAAAAGGACAAGGATATGGCCCCTCAATTATGATCTCTTGTAAATGATGTGCATTCCAGCGAGACGTATGGCATTGCTAACACCAACAATGCTTCTGTAGTGCAAAACATCCTTAGTCTGTCGAGACTTGATGTTTCAATAGATGAACTTTCATAAACATTGCAGACTCCAATGGATATTCAAGTGCATGAAGGTGTAGACCAACAATTTGAGGACATGAACAACCAACCCGCACAAGAAGACATGGGGGATTTCACATTCCCATCTCCAACACCCACGCCTCCAGAACAAACAGTGCACTATTATGTAGATTGCAGCAATGAAAGTTAGGGTACACTAGACCAGGTGGAGTTTAATGACTCCCAAGTCAATGAAAAAATTGAAACAAAAAGTGGTTCTCAGATCAGTAACTTCCTTAAGCCTCCAAGTCACAGAGTGAATGGAAGAACGAGAAAGTCTGCTAGTGGTGCTCTTCGGGTGAGCCAATAGTCTCAGTTGTTGATTGCTAACAGTTACATGACTCTCATAATAGAGCAAGAACGAAGAAAAAAAGAATTGGAAGAATTGAA